>JABYQR010000244.1:0-71546 GCA_022592445.1 Cytidiella melzeri | reverse complement strand
GGAGAACCATGTTTGTTTGCTTAAGAAAGCCATTTATGGACTTAAACAAGCTTCACGAACCTGGAATATCAAAATTCATAACACTCTGATAGAATTAGGCTTTGACCGGATTCATTCAGATGCTGGTGTTTACGTGTATCGGCAACAAGGGGGGAATTTAATTCTCATTCTATATGTTGACGATATATTTCCGATAGGAAAAAGTAAACTTGCTATGTCTGCACTTAAGAAAAATCTTATGGATCGCTATGAGATGCGTGACTTAGGAGAAGCTAAGCTTATTCTAGGCATGCGTGTGCAGAGAGATCGTAAAGCTAAAACGATTCTACTTGACCAAGAGTCGTATATTCAAGAGGCTTTAAAACGATTCAATATGGCAAATGCTAATCCTGCTCGGACACCATTACCTTCAGGTGCTGTACTACAGAAGGCAGATTCTGACTACAAAGCAGATTCTGGTTTACTGAGACAGTATCAAGCGTTGATTGGCACACTTATATATGTTATGATTGGTACTAGACCAGACATTTCATATGCAGTCATACGTCTTTCACAGTACATGTCAAATCCAACTGACCACCATTATAAATCAGCTAAATATATACTGAGATATTTGCTTGGAACGCAGTCCTATGCGATCAAGTATAATGGATCAAGTAATGCTGGTATTATTGGTTATTCGGATGCAGACTGGGCTGAGAATAAAGACGACAGACATTCGACAACAGGATATGTATTTCTGTTGGCTGAAGGAGCAATTTCCTGGACTTCTAAGAAGCAGAAAAACGTTGCTCTATCATCAATGGAATCAGAATACATGGCCTTGTGTGAAACTTCCAAGCAATGTTATTGGTTGCGCACCGTGCTCAAAGAATTGGATTTAAAACAGCAAGAGCCTACCATTCTATGCTGTGATAATCATGGTGCTATTTACTTCACCAAGAATCCAAAGATAGAGTCACGCTCAAAGCATATTGACATTCGATATCATTATGTTAGAGAGTTTGTCGAAAATAAGAATGCCGAACTATATGCTGTTCCAACTGAAGAACAGATTGCTGATATCATGACAAAGTCATTGGCATTTCAGAAGCAATCATACTTCAGTGGGAGATTAGGTCTAATTGATCTAAACACTCACTAATGTAACGGTTAAGTGGGAGTGTTAAAACTATATAATATAATAATATGATATGATATGTAGTTTCCCACGCCTTATTATAAGGACGCTTTAGGTAGCAGAATTCCCACAGTCTTAGTATGGGAATTATGCAGCCGTATATGGAAACTCTAGTAGTAACCATCACATTAGCTGAGACGTACAGATATGGGTTGTAGTAGTACTAGTCATATATGTACGCCTGTGTTCTAGTAGCATAGGAAATGACATGGAAAGCACATATGACTCCAGAGGATGCCTAAAGCATACATCTGAGGACAAGTACTAGCATGAGTCATTTACTCGTTATGTACGCCTCTGGTACAAGTGCTGAACCTAGTCATACAATGAGTCATGTATGAGTCATGCACTCATAGCATGAGTCATGCATGAGTCATGCACTTAGTAGTATAGTAGAATAGCTGAAGTAGACATGTATAGTAGTCGCTTACATAAGTAGATACAGACATGTATATAAGCAGAGCTGCTGAAGCAGCAAGAAGAATAAGACTCATCTTCGAAGCTTAACAGCCTCTACCCCTCGCACACATATTCCACTTTGTTACGTACGAAGTAAGAGGTTCAGTTCGGCCCTCGCTGTTGACCTTTGTTTGAAAAGCCTGGGCCTGTTCCCGTTGCTCCTCAGTCATTCCGGCCATGAACTCCGTGATGGCCTTTTGTCAATACCCAAGTAGCAAGCGGGCAGGTGTACCAGACCCGCCCTTGCCCTTGCCCTCACGCTCACCTTCACCCTCACTGTCACCCTCTCTCTCGCTTTTGCTCTCACTCTTGTCCCCATCTTCATCCTCATCCTCGTTCTCGTCCTCATTCTTGCCCTCTCCCTTGCGTTTCTCTCCCTTGCGCGAACCTTTCTCCATAGCCCTGCCTTTGCCTTTGATGGCCTTCTTCCTCTCGGCATGCCTCATGTCCCGCATGATCTGCGCAATTGGCTCCTTGAACACCTTTGCAACAGCATCACGCTCAGTGAGCTTTCGTCCTCCGTCCTCGTGCTTGGTGTTCTTCACCCTTGGAACAGACAAAACACCTTGGGCCCGGGCGCGTTTTGCCTTCTCGTTATTCAACCAGTTGCGGACTTTCTACAGACGGAATACAAAATAGGTGAGAAGCTGGTATTGGAATCGTGTGGGAGGAACACTCACGGTCTCAAGCAGCTCAGGCACATGAAGCTTATGCTTTGTTGCAATTTCCCGAAGCAGCTCGGCGGTTTCTGAGACCACCCTGGTCTTCTTCTTGCCTTTGCCCTCATGGTAGCGTGGATACGCGTTGGACAAAGTTTCCAGGAACACAGGGCGGCACCACTTGTCGCTGGGCCGCACAACACTCTCAACGTCCTCTTCATTGGACGGAGCACCGCCTTCTGAAGACTCGTCGTTGTAATGCCGGCGGTTTTTGCTCTCCAGGTTGGAATCAGGATGGTTGTCAGAGACAGGTGCTGAGAACATGATTGCTGCTAAAATGTAATGAAAGAGGTAGAGAATCAAGGGCAAGCAACCATGGATGGCACTGCGAGGCAAGTGCCAGCAAAGCGTTCACGCGCTTTATTTGTTTCACACGGTCACGTGACCATTTTTTTTTGCGGCAAGGGGTATGTCATGGTTCCTTACAATACGTTTTTAAAGGCGATAAGCCGAGACATTCTTTAAGTTACATATTGGGCAGTCAACAACAGAGACCGAGTTGGCACAAATAACACGACTGGCCATGTTGCGTTACATCTACCAAACCCACAGATACACTAAGCAGAAATAATGGTAAACTACGGTAAAGCATGGCTCTAGAAGGAGATGTGTCAGCAAAGTTTGCTTCTGAGTAGAAGTTTGCACCTGATGATCCATAATATCGGGATGTTGCTGCAAGCCATACGTTAGCAATAGACGGAGTGTAGGGGTGTGCAGAATTGAACGACTAACCTCCAATACACGCCGGCAGGCCTGATCAATTGAGGTTGAGGCATACAGACTGAAGCCAGGGCAGAGGGCATACAACATAAGACATTGCATGACCCTGCAACCGATGAGCTGGCGAGACCCGACATTCCAACAAATCCACGCTGCTCGACCGAGGTCAAGGCGTACGGACTGAAGCCAGGGCAGAGGGCGTACGACATAAGACATCGCACAACCCTGCAACCGATGAGCTGGCGTGAATTCCCCTGAGCCAACAAATCCACGCTGCTCAACCGAGGTCAAGGCGTACGGACTGAAGCCAGGGCAGAGGGCGTACAACATAAGACATCGCACGACCATGCAACCGATGAGCTGGCGTGAATTCCCCTGAGCCAACAAATCCACGCTGCTCAACCAAGGTCAAGGCGTACGGACTGAAGCCAGGGCAGAGGGCGTATGACATAAGACATCGCACGACCCTGCAACCGATGAGCTGGCGTGAATGCCCCCGAGCCAACAAAGCTAACACAAGCAGATGATAGTGAGTTAAGTACTCACCCGCACCACCGAGCTGTTCCAATTCATTCCCACCGCCCACTGCAGTTGGCCAATGGGAATGGACTGGCACTGGTCATGGCTGAAAGGTGTTCATCGTCGGTGTCGAGCTGGTGCCAAAGGCTCACCGCGTTTGTCGTGGCTACGGGAGGATGGGGCTGGTTTGCCGTTGATGTTTGAAGCTGGTGTGAAAGCCTGGATGCTTGTCCTCGCTGTTGTCGTACAGGTAACTCTAAGTCGTTGTCCCCACCAGATATTACGACAGCTCACCTCGCACCCCTTGCCGCCAACCTGACACGTCACAAACTCCTCGGGCACTCGCACTGCCCTCCCTCCCCCCCCAAAAAGACTTCCTATCTTTCTCACTTCCTGAGGCAGCCTCAAGCAGCAAAAATGGAGACGGGGTTGAGCGTTAATTGGTTGGAGAATGGGCGGTGTTTGTTCATAGCCCTCATGGGCTGTGAATGCTAGTGCGCGGCGCTGTGAACATATTAGTAGGCTAGAGACACGGAGACAAGAGAACTTACAACTTGACTTGCACAGGGAAAGGAAATCCGAGGGCGTGCGGTACGAAGCAGTGTAGAGCAGAGGTTGAAGTCGTTGAACCACGCAAGACAAGAGTTGAAGTCCGGTGTTTGGGCGTGTTTGTGTCAGTGGCACGTGCGCTCGATCGGAAGCAATTGATATACTCGAACTCAGCGATGACAAGCCAAAGCCCATCGTCCCGGAAGGCGTTCTGTCACGGAGACGGAGCTCGACGTAACGACTAGGGACACGGAGTGGAAGACGACGACGAGGTGGTGGCAGGCGTATAGCACAATGCTCTCACCAGCTATAAACCTTACACAGATATCTAGCCCAGTAAAGACCAAGTTAGTATTGTGACTACCAGCTATGTAGTACAAGAGGGGGTTTGCTTACCTAGCCCAGTAAAGACCAAGAGGTCGAGATGGGGGCTAGGAGCGTACATGCAGCAGTATATATAGACTTCAGGGACCTGCGCACAGACCATGTTGAGGGCAGGCTTTGCAAGAAGCCGTGTGAACGAAGAACAAAAGAACTACCTAAAGGAGAACAATAGCTATTGTCTAGACCTTGCCAAGAACTCTACCCGTGAGAGAATCTATCTAAAAGGAGACCAACTATTGTAATCCATTCCCACACCTGTGAGAACATCCTTCCATAAAGAGAACAATAGGGAAAGAACAATAAGGAGCCCATGTGGATGGTATCTATGACGTCAAACCCTAGCTATGGGCTGAGCCATGTGTCTGTAGCCATGTGGTCTTACTTAAGCTAAGTCACATGCCAGTGTGACGTAGTAGCAAGTAATGTGACCGTGTGGAGCGTCTAAGCCACGTGATACGGGCGCTTAATAGACGTGCAAAGGAGTTTATGCAGAGAGAATTGAAACTGAGCTGCAGCCCGGAGTTTTACAGATAAAAACAAGAGGTAAATTGCGAAAATTAAGGGCTAGTCAGGCCATCCATGACACGTTCGTGGTAATCGCTACACAATCGATGACAGTTCGGATGACGGTGGCAGTGGTACTTCAGCTCGTACTCTGAAAGTGACTCCCATTCAGCTTGAGCCTGAGGTCAAACACAAGCAACCTTGGAAGAGCAGCCTTCTGTCTTGGTCACCCTCCTCGGACTCTGATTTGCCTGGTAGCTCCGATCTTGGGTCTGGCTCGGACTCTGAGGCTGTCACAAATCAAGATCCTGGTAAAGAAGGCCCTCGTTCTTGGCTGCGTGATTTCTATTGCGTCAAAATACTAGTTGGCTTTGCAATATATGCCCAACAGCTCAAAGAGAATGTGCCAGCAGACTGAGCATTCTTCAAGGCATTCCCATCTGCAAAGAAGTACTCGCGCTCGACCTTCAGCGATAACCGTAGCCGCTGGTCTAATGCTCCTGTCAGTGTGCGAGATGCTGCCGTAGATGCCAACAAGACCGACGCTGGCAGGTGGCCTGTCTTTGCTCGTAAAAACCCTATCAAAGGTCTTGAAGCGCAGGCAGCTCTGAGGCGTCAGGCAAAGGGGAAAGGTCGTGCGGACCAGTGACGGAAGGTTTGTCACACTCACTATGCGACTTGGGTAGCATCATGCGGTTTTGTCTCGATTTGTAGCACACTGGTTTACAGTCTCAACTTGTACTTTCAACATTTTGTGATTTAATTGAATCAATGTCCTTCGCAATTTGCACAACACTGGATAACGCGGAGCATGGGGACATCGAGGACGAGGATATGCGATACAATAAATGAGAGTGCGTGCTTGCCAGCGACAGATACCGGATACAGTGTGTGGGCCAGATGGATGGCCAATGAGTCAACATGAGACGCTCAGCGGTCATGAAATCGGCTTGGATCGCTATCACGTCGGTATCGTCAGTTTCCACATGAGCACACCAAGAGCAATGAGGCCGCAACGCACCTTTTTTGAGGGATTGAGACAGCAAGGTCCTTACTACTACCGGGTCCGCGCGAATTAGGACCGACGAGGCAGAAGGGTGACAGTCCTCGTCTTCTTCACCTCTAGACCACTCTTGCCAAAGTATCGCTCGGACTCGAATGACCAGTGGAGACTGCCGACAATCTAATCCGCGAGGCCATCAACATAGACATCGACCTGTCTGTCAATTTCCGGTCCCCACGAAGGGAGACTTGCACGTTCCGTGGCTTCATAACCACAACAATCATGTTGTGAGTATCGCCTGCAAGACACCACGTTTATCGTACGATGACAATAGAACGGCCCACAATAAAGTCAATGAATGTATCATTAGCCCAAATGGAGTAGAGCAACGTACTCTTCGACTGTTCCACGTTGTAGGAAAACATGTCCTGAAGGCGAGGTGAGATATCAGATTTGTGGAACTCTGGCAATGCGTCTACACGTACTCCTTTGCCATTCTACCGACGCGAGTGGCAGGCTTGTGCTTCTCGGGCTGCCAGAGGGTGTTCATGATATCCACACCGGTGTAGGACGTTCCGCGATTGTTCATGTCATCTGAGATGTTGTCCATGTGGAAAAGCCAGTTCATGAAGTCGCAGCAGACGCGAAGCTGGGGGTAGGCCGCGTTCGGAGGAGCGGGAAGTCGCAATGAGAGACGAGGGTAATTGCGCCACAACGGTACCAATGACGTAGGTCCCTGGCTGTAACTACAGCGCTCTGTGGTTACAGCCAGGAACCTACGTCATACCATGTGGACGTCAACGTATACGGCCCTGATTCAGTGGCGTCATCCTCTCTGGAACGCCCCAAATCAACGTCTAGAACAAAGCCTCAACAATCGCTATGCCGCCGTGCGCATCTCACTGGGTTTGACGGGTGCGTACCACAAGCACGGACCCGTCTCGCAGCTCATCTCGCGCGATGCATAGTTTTGCTGGAAGATCTCGATGCGGCATTCACTCGAAGCACGTCGAGACAACGGAGGCGTCATGAAATGTCAAATGATTACTGTCAGTGCATATGTCCCTCAATTGTGCTTGACTTACCAGCTAGTCACCTGGTCCAATATCCACATATCTATCAGCTGTCTCTCCATGAACTGATGCTCTCCAGCCTGAAGCACATCCGGAATGCCGCCATAGTAGTAGTTTACTCCACCTCGCACGGAGTAGTTATGACGATAACTGGTGAGACAGCCTACACCATTGTTGTGAGTACAATCTTCTCTGATAAATATGTACATACCACAACAGTAGAGATGTACAGTGTATGCAGGCACTGGTCCTTGTGAAAACGTGAAGAATACCACTGCCTGCTGCTGTACCTCTGTAAGCAGCGCAGCCATGTGATTTGTGCACTCCGTGTTGATGCAGTGGCGACTGGGGGGGTAGAAGGTATGAAATGCTACAAAAGCCCTAGTACCAGACTAACAGAGTAGCTCATTCTGTGCTTACTAAGTCCGACAGAATACCCGTGTACCTTGAAGCTCCCTGCAGGGTTTGCTAGCAACCGCGTTGCGATGTCGGTCTCCCATACAATGTGCTTTAGGACCTCCCAACACTGGCGTACTAGGGGGGTAGGTGCTTCAATAATTTTTGATAGAAACTCTTCAATAACGTTGGGTAGGTGCTCAGGAGCATGAATCTGATCTTGGTTTGAATTCTGAGTTGTCAAGATGTCATCCTTGAGCGCTCTTGCATAAATGACAAAATGTACAAGGTGCGTCAGAGAGAGTGCATTGAGTAGGTTGGGATATTTTTGGAAATGGTCGAGCAAGTCGCTCAGTTTCTCAGACGACGACATCGTTGTAACATGTAAGGACATGAACAACCTTTGACTACTTGTCACAAATAGCCTGAGTAACATAACGTCACACCGTGACACAATTGGAGTCGGATCCGGATCCGGACTGACCGGATTCCCCATTTCCCGTTCGTTCTCAACTTGGTTCATTTCCCTCGTTTCGCTCACGCCGTCCTCTCAGTGTCATTCTGTTCTCTCTCTCTCTCCGTTCCTCACTACTCTGCCACTCTGTCGTCGTCGATCAAATCTTCTTTGGTTCTGGTCCTTTACTTAGTGTTTGCTCTTCTCTTCCTATTCGGCCATCTTTCCTCACGGCTTCGACTTCGAGTTCGTTTCTCCCACCCTTGGTAATATGGCAAGAACACGACAGACCCCAAAGAAGACTACTGGCGGTAAAGCACCCCGTAAGGCGTTAGGTGGCGCGGTGGCCGAGCCCACCCCACTGGAGGGTGAAGCATGGCACTCCAACGATGAGAATGGGCACGAAGACTCAGTGAGTGTGGCACCACGTCAAGGAGAACCAACTAACCTATGTGCAACTCACAGTGGCGTTGTGTTTGTATGAATGGTGGACAGCTCGTGCAGTGTGAGTGTGGCCGTGGCGTTTGTGTTCGCTGCGCACCTCAGCTGGACTCTGTCCCTTCGGAGGTGATGGGCCGATGCAGTTTTACCTGCCACCCTTGCAAACTGCGTAGGAACAAGGTCCCAATGACCTACAGGGTGCGTAAACACGCCTCGATAGCACTCTTAACTTTTATCTGACATGGTTACAGGGGCTTTACAACCAGGATGGTTGCGCCATGTTCCCAAATGGCCTGGCCATCACCCCGCAGTCCTTCATTCCCCCTAGAATCCGCTGCCGTCTCCCACGTTTGTGCATTATCAACATCTACCTGGTGGGTTACAATTCCTGAAGAATGAAGAAGAATTGTTCCAGTGTGCTCCAGCACATTGACGCCTTTTCAGATGTGACCTTTTTGTCCCCCAAAGTGTGGGAATCTGATGGCAGAATACAAAAAGTAACCGTGTCAATAACAAAACAATGAATACAGCTGATGGCATCACACTGGCCTTGTTATCAGCCCTTTGTGACTTTGTATCAAATCACTTTTGCAATCAAAATGCAGTTTTTGATTTTTACAGACTGCACATGGGTACAAATCTGTACATATAATACACCATTGGATAGCCCTATCTTGTGGAAACATCTTGGTACAACATCCTGTCAATTGAAGTGGAATTGAGCAAGTTATGGCCTGTCTACTGAAAAAGGTCACTCAGACTCAGATTCAAACTGCACTCTTGCTATGATGTCAAATTCTGGTCAGGTACATGTGCAGCAGTCTACAGACATTGCTTGCTCTCTGAACAAGGAATACAATTAGAAGACATGCCACACATAGTAGTGGCTCTGAGCAAGAGTTACCAGTACTTTGGAAGCTAACTACCAAATCTCAATCCCTACATTCTTGGACAATGTAAATTTGTGGCTGCATTAGTGGTGAGTACTGTATCTGATTGTTTCACAATATCACAACTGTTAGTTGCTCTCTAAGCATGAGTTACAATCAGAACACAGCCTGTGGCAGTTCCAATGGGGTGAGGCAGTTCAGACATCAACAGGACATAGTTGCATCAGCAGCAAGCACTGCATTTGATAGTTCCACAAAGTTTCACAACCACTAGTTGCTCTATAAGCAGGAGTTACAATCAGAACACAGCCTGTGGCAGTTTCAATGGAGATGAGGCAGTTCATACATCAGGCAGTTCTAGTGGGGCTGAGGCAGTTCAGACATCAACAGGACACGGTTGCATCACCACAGAGCACTGCCTTTGATTCTTTCACACAGTTTCACAACCACTAGTGGCTCTATAAGCAGGAGTTACAATCAGAACACAGCCTGTGGCAGTGTCAATGGAGATGAGGCAGCTCATACCTCAACAGGTATCAAGCCCTTCATTTCTTAAGCAAGCAATTTTCTGTCATCAGCAGTGAACACTGCACAAGATTCATGATAAGATATATGAATCCCCTTGCCACCATTAGTGACTACCCTCATCAATGTATGGCTTGTTTTCCTGCAACCAAACTTATCATTTGTAGTACAGTCACTTTATCCCAGATCAAGTTGCCTATCAACGGTGTCCCCAATAGAAAATGCCTGTAATACAGTAAATTTTCATGACCAGATGGCTTGGCAAGGTTCTTACCAGGAACAGAGTTGTTTACTCAGGTTCCTTGTGGTAACAAATTCAGAGGTGCAATTAACTACATGCTAGATGATTTGTTCAATTTGCTATCAATAACATAATCACTTGCAACCCTGCTCCTGCAGTTTACCAAATTGTTTCTAGAATATTTAACATAGTTCAACACCATCAAGAAGAAGATGCATGTCAAACAATCTTTATCTCCATGCTCTACTCCACAAACTTGTACATGTTTTAATTCTGTACTCACACCCATTGTTGCACTTCAAACAATGCAGCACAGTCCCTCTTCTTTCATGAATAATTGTGTGCTCCAGTGGAGACAAACCACCAAATTACTATACATTAACCATTGAAGAAGCTATTCCCAACAGAATTACTTGTTCAGGCTGCTACAAGCACCAAGTTTACTTACAAATCTAGCTCCAAAAGTAATATTTTATTCAATCTTCAGGAATTGTACTTGCCGCTTGCCGGCCTTGCTAACGCTAGTCTGTTGCCAAGAGGTGGGCCTGGACACCTTCTGTCCGAGATGGTCCGCCCGTGGTACTCCTTGTTTCGGGATGAGAGCCGAGTGATATATCTCGAGCATATCTTGAATGTTACAGGGGACCGCACCATTGACAACGAGGTAGCGGACATGGCGGAGCTTGGTCGACAAGGAGCTGAGTAAGCAACAACAGCTTACCTGTCACATAGACGTTGTTCTAACTCCTTCACCTAGCTACGACATGATCATGGTCTTCATTTGCACTCACTCTGATGAAACTGGTGGAGATCTGTTCTTCGAGCCAAATGGTGCTGTCACGGTCAATGATGTATGTGACACATTGCAAAGTAGTGTCATTCGCTAACGTTTAGTAGTTCTTTTCCCACATTCTCAAGCACCTCTTGGACCCGCTCAAGAAGAAGGAGATTACCATGTTTCTGCTGGCGTGTGGTGCAATTTTGCATCACAAGGAGTCTTCACATGATTTGAAAACCGCAGTCTCAACGTAAGCACCATACATCTAAACTCGTTTCAGTCTATTGACTCCCCATTCAGGTTCAACATCAAGAACTGCTTCGCGTTCACTTCTCAGATGCTGTTGGCATACGAGATCTTTCCTTTCGTCCAGGGTTATGCCCATGCCGCTGTCAGGCAGGGACGGGACTCTGAAGCTGACCTTGAGCAATTGCTGGACCAATGCTTCAGCGTCGGCTTGCACACCAATATTGTATGGTTCATGCCGGGTAAGGATCCCATTCGCTATGCTTGGACAGAGAATATGGTTCGGCCCTGGGGTCATACCTTGTCTTATCAGTGCTCTTCCTGCATGTCGCTCTGGTGCTGGAGCCGTAGGAAGGTGAACCAGGATGGCAGCATCTTATTTGGGTGCAAAGGCAAATTGCCCAGCGGCGCTCAGTGTCAGGCCACCGTGACTGTCATCAATGACATGAACCTTGGTCCCGTGCAGAGGGGCCATAAGGGAGTGTGGATGAAAGGCATTCTTTGATATTGTTTCTATGTGTGCAGTTGCGTATACTTTTCAATGCAATATATTCTGTTTGCTTGCTCTTGAATGGTTGTGCCCTATAAGCGTCCCGCATTGTTGTCTCTACAGTAATATTGACATATTTGAAAGTGAAGTTAACTGGTATGTATCAATTATTGGCTGTGTGCATACCATTTGCATTTGCTATTGTGGTATGGAAGATGTCTACATATGACCCATTGACGCGTTGACCTATGGCTCATGCCGTACATAATGTTACCGCTATATAGGTTGCTGAGATGTATATTTGCTACTATATATGGGCTTGCGTTCATGTAATTTACACCTGCAATTCAAGCGTTTCTGCTAGCATGTAAGGCGTTAGTATATGTATAGCCAAGCTCTTCAATTGCTAGCATGTGACTCACATACACATATATATAATCAGGTGCTGTTTGCTAGCATGCATTTCTCGCGACCATTCATGAGCGAAGTTTGCTACTCACGCACATATATATACACAGGTGCTGCTTGCTAGCATGCATTTCTCATGACCATTCATGGGAACGGTCTGCTGATGCGCGTTTATGGGTATCATGTATGTAAAGCTCCCACGAGGTTTTGAGTTTTCCATATTTGCAGGATTGCTATACAATCTTGCTGTAATGTGGGCTTTGTGTGTATATATATGGCATTGCGTGCCGTCTTGTTTGACATGATCCTAACTTGGCTTTGAGCGCAACCACTTCCTTCCTGACCTTACATACTCCTCAACCTCACTTTTGCTCTGATTTCTTTATTTTGCATTCCTAGACATGCCTCTCAGACAGGTCAAGGACTACGTCATCACAGAGGTTTCAAGAGGTGCAAGAAGAAAAATTCGTGCACTACCTATTGCTTCCTCAGCCAGATCAAAGCGTAAAACAAGCCAGAAGAAAACAACAAGATCTCCCGAGAATATCAAACACCAGCTTTACAAGATGATTGTGTAATGGATGAACAGCTTGAAGGCAATGCATCAGGCAAGAAGGCAAAGGTATGGGCACCCGAAAGAGTACAATTAACATTGTCGTTCACAAGACTTGTCTCCCAGACTCAACATGAGTTCATTCATGACTGGCTCCCTTGGAAAGAAACATTCCTGGAGATATTGTACAAATTAGAAGGCCCGCCAAACTCCATGGTCTGTAGTTGTGGCCTAAATGGGCAATATCGTTGCTTGGACTGCGAAGACTTTCATCTTTCCTGTTGGCAGTGTTTACTCAGGACACACCAGTGTCTTCACACCCACCTACTGCAACAATACTCAGATAAGACATTTCGGAAGGTTACGCTTGCTGAAATGGGTCATATACGGTACTTAGGGCATCATGGAGAGCACTGCATAGGAGCTGTCAGTGAGGAAGTTGGAGCTTGGGCAGACGAAGAAAGCAATCTCATGGAAGTTGATGAACAGGGAGATAGAGGATTTGTCGCAGAAGAGACACATGCTCAGATTCTTGTGGTCGACTCTTCTGGGATTGCAGAGCACATGTTTCTCCTTTGCACTTGCAGGAATGCCGTGTCCCAAGTGCAGCAGCTTCTCGAAGCGAAGCTTTTCCCAGCGTCGTATGAAAAAATCAAGACTGTCTTCTCATTCAAGGTTCTCGACGACTATATGCTTGAATCAACTGCATGTAAGACTAGCGGAAATGCATTTTTGTCGAAGCTGCAGCATAGAACAGACAACGCTTTTACATCTGATGTGCTGGTAGGACTTGGTGTGCTCTGACTGAGCTTCACTCACTGCTGTATTCTTAGGATTGATACCGAGAGTTTTTAAGAGTATCGCAATGCTGGCGGTATCTTCAAATACAGAAATGGTTTGGAGTAGGCTACAGCAACAGTAGTCTTAAGGAGGGGGAGCTAGCTCTGTTTTGTGCAGCTTGTCCCCAGCCTGGTATCAATATGCCAGCTGGGTGGAAGACAGACTCCCGCTCGTACGATTTCCAAATGACCATCTCTTTAAACTCAGGAACTCACTATGCTGCAGGTGGCTGTATTGGAGGTCAATTGCTGCAGATGGATTCTTTTCAGCCGACCACCTTAAAGCAGCTTCAAAGTCTTCCAGTCTTGATGTTCCGCTCTCCAATGGAGAAGGATATATGACAGAGCGGAGTGCATACGAGAAGCATTTGAATACAGCCACAGAGTACCCTCAGGCAAGTGTTCAATGTTGAAGCTGATTTGTTGCATGCAATCACTCATTTTTCTCTCTAAGAAATCAACATGCCTGTATTGTGCCAGGCTCAGTTGTTGACTTTGTCAAGGGAGGAGAGCGGTGAGTTATCTGCTTTGTGCAATGTCAGAACTACAAGGGAGGGTACCAAGAGTCCTGTGATTTATCTGTGCCATTTATCATAGATAAAGCGCATAACATTGGTAATGCAGAGAGGTTATGCATCAGTGCGACTTCATTCATGTGTGTTAAGAACTGATACGGGATCGGTGTTGTCGCAAAGTCCGATGCTGCTAATCGGGTCGGCAATCGGAGTAGGCAACAGGGGGAGCTGTAAGAGTCAATCGGCTTCAACTAAGTAAGTTGCGCCTCTCATGAATCCTCGGTGACTCGGATTTGGACTCAGCAAGATCAAGGGTTCGGCCTCGGAGACTCGGGGTCGGCAAAGACGATGTCGGAGGAAGAGTTTCAGAACAGAAGTCGGGCAGCGACGAGTAAGACAACTTCAGCAAGTGAAGTCGAATGAAGAGGTAGGAATAGGATGGGGATCTTATTCGATATTCGAACTTGAACTTCTACTGTACAATTGAGTCTGGTTATATAGTACTAGAAGTTGTAAGTCCGATAAGGCATGCGTGTATGGTCCGAGACAAGAGAGGATTAGATCAGGCGAATAATTGGAGTCGGAGGAAATTCGGAGAAAAAGTACAAAGGGATATCTACAACTGATGAAACCGGTGATAGCGAGCACAAGGTAAATCGGAGAAACATCGGTGTTGGACCGTGTGACGAGTTGAGGATGTGGCTGTGCGAGGATAAGGATGTCGGATGTCCGGTGCCGATCACGTGATCGGATCGGATCGTAATAATGTGGCAAGCTTTGCATACAAACTGCCATCTACATGTGAAGTTCCATCATGTATGGTATATATGTGTCCAGCTCTGCATGAGAGCTCACGGCACTCGTGAGGCTCAAGGCATGCATACATGTTGTTTTTGCATGTCAGCCTTGAAATTTATTTTTCTCGCGTTTTGTGTTCAAGCAATGCATGTATGCACCTATGTATTTTTATATGTCTTGCGCTTTTGCTAAAAACATACAGTATCTGCAACATGCTATAGCATATGTATACAAGCACTGCTTTCTCCGAAGCACACATTTTTTGACTTTGTCTTCCTTGCATGAGCTCTGACCAGGTATTTTTGCAGGCAGATGTATATGGACTACAGCATTGGCAAAGGGAGCAGTTTCAACAGTCAGGAGCTCCAGTCGCTTCTCATCATCTATGATGTTTGCTGCCAGTGGCGAAAACGCTTTCAAGATAGGCTGGCAGCCAACAAGGGTCTTTCTCTGCCGGATTCGATTCCCACAAATGGAATAGAATACGCAGTAGGCAAATTCCACCTCTCGGCACACGTTCAGCAGTGTTATGTCACACATACGTTGAACTATATCCGTGGTGCTGGCCAGTTGGATGGAGAACTCATGGAGACCATTTGGGGACCATTGAAGGGAATTGTCCAATCTATGCGGTCAATGTCTTTTGAACATCGAAGAGAAGCACTGGATCATCAGATCCGAGATCATAATTGGCGAAAGCTAGTTTCATGCAGTACGTTACATCACATACAATGATACTTCCTTACTTACAATTCTACTCTTCAGTTGGAGCGCTGCTCAAAAGGCTGAAGGGCGCATTGACAGGGCTTCAACAGGCAGAGAGCGCATTTGACGATCTAAGCAAAGCACTACCCCCGGACATGGATCAAGAGAGTTTGAAACAGCAAGAAAGAGATGCTTTGACGATGAGAGGCGAGCACTTGAGGATATTTGAGGTGTCCATGGATAAAGGTACTTATGTTGCTTCACTTGATCTATGATTCTCTAACCATGACTAGCTCCAACACAAACTGATTTGAAGAATCAATTGATGGAGAAGACAAACAGGATTGAGCAAACTACTATCATTGCATGGCTTGATGACGCCATCCGACTACAGCAAACGCAGTAAGCGTATGTACATGTACATGATATGACATCCCACTGACTGTTGCTTAATAATTATCACTTCAGACACATACATGTCTGGGAAAAGAGGCGTCTGGAAAAAGGCTTCTTGATTCAATCTCAGGTAGACAAACCGAGAAAAGAAGACATCAAGCTCTCAGCCAACATTGCCAAGTGTATGGCTGAAGCTCAACAGGTCATACCAACAGAGCACTGGACGAAGATTCAGGAGATGCTGCAACTTCCTGTCCACAATATGTGTTATGTTTTTGAAGGCGATATTCCAGATGCAGACAATCAGCTTCTCAGTGACACAGAATCAGGCTCTGCATCCTCTGATGCTGAAGATGAGGCCGCTCAACGCAGTTCAACCGAAGATACTGGACATCATGGTGTTTTTGCATCACATTGGGAGGATCTAGAGGATGATGATGATGATGATGAGCTAGATGATGACGGCAATTTATCTGCTGTAGCAGATAGGCTTTTTCTGCCCTCGTTGATTGGTGTTGATGCTTGCAAGGGCCTTCAGATGCAGAAATGGTCTAAGTATGAATTGTCTCTTCGAGAAGGTCAGGCAAATGATGCTCTCAAAAGACTCCGGAATGGTCTGGCATACAAGGCATTGATTTATCGGGCTCAGTTGCCTCATGCAACCTCTTCCACGGGTAGAACACGTCTGTGGGGAAACATCAAGCTTGTGCAGGACAAGGTATGGGATCAATTTGCAACACCCGGATAAAAGCCAAGATGACACTTCCTTGTTCAGATCAACAAGGCAGTTCTGTCTTACCGCATAGCTCGGACGGCACTGGTACAACTAGCCTCAGACAAATTAAGTCTGTATAAGGAATTGAAGGACAAACACCTCACTGTAAACAAAGACATCACAGAGGAGAATCGAACAGGTCAACGCAGAGACATGATGCCTTGGTTTTGGCTGATCAAAGATGGAAGAAAGGAAAATAGCAGTAAATGGCTGCAAGAATGTAAGTAACAAATCTACCTTTTGACATTTTGTCTGATTTTTCTTTGTCAAGTTCATAGAATCATGTGGCTGCGTGCCAAACAGCGTCGAGATCGTTGGAGTGAAGAGGTACAGCAATGTGCTACAGATATGCTCATGACAAAGAATTGGTTCAAGCATCAAGAGAATATTTGGAAGGATCGGGCCAAAGCAGCTGAAACTGCACAAAGACCAGGGCATGAGTGCTATGCATACAAGCAAACTGAGATGTGGCACAAGTTCTATGAAAGATGCAAAACATTTGACTCTTACATACAGCTGTATCATGTTCAAACAAGGTAGACTATTCACCATCAGATAGACTCCGAACTCCTCTTTCAGCTACGGTGTAGATCTTATCAACACAATGACAACCAATTGTGCAGCTCCCGTGTATATTGTGCTCCCATGAATGCAACATGAACCTTGGTTCAAATGCATTTCACACTGAATACATCATAGCAGAGTAATTGGTACACATGCAAATAACGTGTTATGTATCCTTAACACCCTCTGCTATATATATGGGCTGGTACGTAAAAGGCGTGGCATAACATCTTAGCACATACCCAAATGACACTGCTATACATGGGGGTAGGTCCGCCCACATGAGGTCATTCCCAATTGCTTTCATGTGGGTTGCACACACAACAATGGGAACCAATTGTGTAGCTCCCGTGTATATTGCGCTCCCATGAATGCAAAATGAACCTTGGTTCAAATGCATTTCACACTGAATACATCATAGCAGAGTAATTGGTACACATGCAAATATTGTTTTATGTATCCTAAACACCCTCTGCTATATATATGGGCTGGTACGTAAAAGGCGGGGCAAGACATCTTAGCACATACCCAAATGACACTGCTATACATGGGGGTAGGTCCGACCAAATGAGGTCATTCCCCATTGCTTCCATGTGGGTTGCACACACAACAATGAGAACCAATTGTGTAGCTCCCGTGTATATACTACTCCTATAAATACAAGAGCATTGTTGGTTTGGCCTCATTTTTTGCTGAATGTATGAACAGGAAAAAAGTTAGCACCCATGCAAATGTGGTACCATGTATTGTTAATAGCCGACGCTATATACTACTCAAATTAGGGAGATATGGTACATAGCTGCCACTCATTTGTCATATATTGTGGCTGAACCATAAGACCTCCGTTACCACTCCATTGGGTCCAACCCCATCTATCCCCTGGTTTGGGTCCAACCCCGTCTATCCCCTGTTTCGGATCCAACTCCGTCTATCCCCTGTTTCGGGTTCAACCCCTTCTCTATTGATCTTTGCCTCATGTTTCACCTTTCTATTGTTCCTTGTTTCTGCACCTTGACGGTCTTTTCTCTCATTGGCTTTCCAAGGTAGTGGCTGTTCTCTGTGTATTTTTCCTCCTTTCTGATGGGAGGATGGATGCAAAGCTATACTGCTCCATTCTATCTGGATCATTGCTGGGCACCTTGGAGGACCATAATTTGGCCTGCCAAAAAATCATTTTCCAAGAGCAAGAATATATTGGGCCACATGGAGTGTATATTGAACACCTGGGAGAAGCTGCCATCTAAAAGGCATAGTTACACTAGTACACATCATAATCAGAGCAAATACAGCACCATATATTAAACAGCTCACCACTGCCTTCTCAAAACACCTTTGCCATGCTTTTGTCACTCACCTGTAACAGTAAGGTTACTACTCACCAGGTAAGTTGATAAACTTGGGGGAGATAGTGTGAGATAGAGAGTAAGAGGTGTGGTGAGCGAAGTACTGGTGGGTACTGAGTAGTCCTAGTTCAACAGAGTGGATAAGACTGAGGGGATATGCCCTCAGGAGTGCCTCTATATATACATGAAGGGGAGGACCCCAGGTACTACCCTAAGACCCCTAATACCTACATGAGTAAGCGAAGTAATCTACCTTACTAAGCATGCCCTATTCCCTAGTGGTGCCACTTCAATAATCAACAAATAGCAATTGTCCCCATGACCTGACCCCATGACCCAGTCCCAAGGCTAGACTTGTTCTAGCTTGTTCTAAGACAAGGCTAGACTTTTCCAGAAGGTTCTAAGAACTATGACATCATCTAATAGAATGTTCTATACTATGACATCATAGTTCCAGCATGTTCCACAAGGTTCCAGAGAGTTCTATCATGTGATACACAGATAAGGAAAGGAGCGCATCAGCGCATCAGAGACAGGAGGCACATCAGCGCATCAATTGATAGGCACTGAGAATAAGCGCCGGAATAAGCACCTGATAAGCGCCAGATAAGCGCTTAAATATTCCCAATAATACCATTGCCTGGTAAGGCAAGTCTTGTAGAAACATTGAAAATCTGTGACATTACCAAGTCTGAACCAACACTCTGCAGTGCTTTGATGAGGATTGTACGGGCAGACATGCAGATGTCTGTATGGGCAATGGCTTAGAATGTCTCTTGTTACATTGGATCAAATAGGTTAGCAAATTGGCAGTCACGTGAATGTGATGAAACGCATACAATTGCACAAAAGTGGGCAGGACAATGACAGCTGCGTTACAGCAGGAGAGCAACATGAATGAAATACCTAGTTCTTAAGACTTTGCTTGTATCATACATCAACACACTACTTGTATTTCACTTCCTGTGTGCAACACTTATTAATGCTAACTTGTCACTACCACAATTTTCTGAAAAAAAACCCACAAGCCTTGCACAGTTATTCCTCTCCAAACCAATTCACCAAGAAGAGATGTGTGTACCACGTGTGCATGAATTTCAAGTAAGTTTGCCTACTCCCCGCTACCACACCAAAAAGGGAAAATTGGCTCGATGTGGCAGCAGCAGCTTACAAACTATGTCTTACATAAGCTGAGTCACATGCCAGTGTGACATAGCAGCAAGTGATGTGACAATGTAGAGCATCTAAGTTACGTGATATGGGCACTTAATAGACATGCAAGGGGGTTGCAAAGGTAAATAGAGATAAAATGCCACAAATAAGGGCTAGTCGGGCAATCCACAAGAACAAGGTAATGTTAACAAATATATTAAGTATCCACACAATTCTTGGATTATGCTGCACATATGCTCCCATGTCTCTTCTCCAGTTCCTAAATTGAACAACACTGAGTTATCTATGTAAGTCTAGCACAAAAGTTTATGTCATGAACATGCACACTTTTTCCTTTTCTTTTCCTTTTTATTTTCCTTATCTTATCTTATCGATGGCACATGGCACCTGCATGTGATCAAGTACATGTGACAGACTGGTCACATGATCATAGAAGGTGCTGGAACATTGTGAAACATTGTAGAACATCACACCATAGCACACCATACGTTCCCAAGGCAGTGTTAGGAGTACAGACCCGGTACCAGGGGTTCTTGTCTGAGATGTATATAAACCTACCCTGTAGCTTCCTAAAGACCTCAGATTCTACCTCCTGGTCTTTAGGTGACGTCCACCTTGTACTAGGTCCATCATTGTACTAATATAATCCTGATCTTTAGCTCATTATCAGCTGCTCCCTCGTCGTCGTCTCTCCCCCTTTCCTCATCATCACTTCCCCTGTTGTCATCGTTCACGTGAGTTTGCTCGTTGTTCCTCACTCCCCATCATCACTTCCTTGCTCTTCATAGAGTTTGGTTGTGTTCTTGACAGTTTACTCATACATGGAAGTATATAATAATACAATCAAATCTGCCACTTGATCTCTCTGCCAAGTTTTACCGATGAAGCGGCAGATACAGCTTCATCAGTTCACAGATTATACCTGCCACATGCCAGCCACACTACCACTAGTATAAATTATGGTCTTACATGTAAATCTGTTATGGCACAGAGACAGGGCTCGATTTCACAAACAGGGACACAAAGTGGAATGCAACAACGAGGTGGTGGCAGGCGTGTAGCACAATGCTTTCACCAGCTATAGACCTTATCCAGATTCCTAGCTCAGTAAATACCAAGTTAGTATCGTGACTATCAGCTATGTAGTACAAGACAGGTTTCTGCTTACCTGGTCCAGTAAAGACCAAGAGGTTGAGATGGAGGGCTAGGAGCGTACATGCAGCATCTTATATAGACTTCAGGGACCTGTGCACACTCCATGTTAAGGGCAGGCTTTGCAAGAAGCCGTGTGAAGAAAAAACAATAGAGCTACCTAAGGGAGAACAATAGCTATTGTGTGGACTCTGCCAAGACCTCTACTCATGAGAGAAATTATCTAAAAGGAGACCATTTATTGTATTCCGTTCCCACCCCTGTGAGAACACTCTACAATAAAGAGAACAATAGTGAAAGAACAATAGGAGTCCATGTGATCAGTATCTATGATGTTGATTCTTGAACCCTAGCTTTGGGCTGAGCCATGTGGTTGTGGCCATGTGGTCTTACATAAGCTAAGTCACATGCCAGTGTGACATAGCAGCAAGTAACATGACCGTGTAGAGCCTCTAGCCAAGTGGTATGGACATCTAATACATGTGCAAGGGGTTTGCAAAGGGTTTGCGAGGTGTAAACTAGAGGTAAAATGCAAATAATATGGGCTAGTCAGGCCATCCAGGACATGTTATGCACAGACCTTTATCAACTTGAACAGGAAAACAAGTGTTCCAAAATGCCCTGCTATTGGTGAACAACCTCATTGAGCCAGCATGACACAATGCCCGTACCTCAGCACAGGTGTGTGGCTGATCGTCACGGTGTGAAAGTCAAATCAGAAAGAAGTGTCTCATGGCAGCACAAATAATTGTGCAACTGCACTTTATAACGCCAAGCAGTGTAGGCCAACATAGTGGGCATATACATGTGCAGTATAATCTTGCAAAGCCGGAAGTTAACAAGCCCGATGCTGGAGGCAAGGGTCAGAGGGTCCAAGTACAAATTATCAATACAAGCGTGAGTGGCGACAGGTAATTAGCTTTGTAATATATCCCAAGTGATGTCGCAATGGGATGAGCGAAATTATGAACCGACAGTGAAGGATTCTCCACAGCCGCATGCGTCCTTGATATTGGGGTTCTTAAACGCAAACTTCGCACTGTAGAGATTAGAGCGTGAGGTATGACCCTCAAGCCAAGCATATTGTCCGCACCTCAACGCATCCTCTGTCCAGTCCATCTCACTTCCAATGATCGAGAACAACGCCTTGCTGTCTATGAGCACCTTCACCCCGTCCTGCTCCACCACTTCGTCAAACTTCCCAGCCTGATCAACGTACTCCAAATGATACGAAAGGCCTGCGCATCCCTTGTTACGAACGCCTATGCGAAGATGTTGTGGCGTGGGGCTCTTCATGAGTGCCTTCAAGCGTTCCACAGCTGCGGGTGTCTATAAACGCCATGAAGTACTATTCAAAGGTTATATCATTTGGAAAGACTCGCCATGCTTATGGCAGCCTTCGCTGCTCGTATCTTTGGCCTAGGACGCTCTGCCTTGGGTATAGGTGGAGGACGCGCAGCAACTTGTGGGGAAGCTGCATCCGCTGACAAATCCTTCACCGACGGCCGCGACGTAGAGGGTATAACCACGGGAGCCGTTTCTCCAAGTATGGGCTTACTTCGCGGAAGTGGTAGTGTTGTGTTTATGGAGTTGGGTGAAAAGGCAGACATCATGGCGTGTCGATGTATTGGTGTGCAGATGGAATGTGAGGACGAAAGGTGTGAAGCGAGCAGCCGCGATGCGTGTTGGGCTCTGTGCAGACGAGAAGAGACGGCAGCCATGGCAGTGTTAAGAGGTCGTCTAGGTCGTTATCGAGGTCGGTACAAGAATGGATGAGTACGGTGGAAAGCAAAGACGAGCGACGGCGGGCGTCGTGCGAAATAGAGACTCTCTTAAATTATGTAATCACGAGATCCAATCACATGCAAGGCTTTACGTATACCACATCCGTCCTAAATGGGAAGGTCTTTCAGAAACAACGCTCTTCGGCCTGTACTTAACTTGATAGTTAAACGTAGTTATAACCTTGGGTACTTGTGCCTTCTCGAATGACACCACCACCAATTCCTTGTTGCGCCTGCCTATGCGTTGACTACCAGTAATTGAACTCACGACTAACTGCGAATGCAAAGAATCGTGGCGTATAAATGCGTGAAAAAAAATGATCAGGACATGTTTTCATCTAGACTATACGTTCACAATCTACATGCGAATAAATAGCCAGAGCTTCTTCACGGCTACTTTAGCATTTTCATACGGAAGTTCGTACCGAAATCTCTCTGTCGGAGTGTGTCCGCTATGTAGTCAGTACTACCACCTCTGACTTTAGTTAGCGAAGCTGCTAGCACCTCCAAACGAAGCCAAAGCATTGGCACTCGGAGACAATGAGCCAACCGCCCTTCCTAGAATACCACGGGGATCATTTCAGCTGTAACCTCGACAGTACCATGCATTTGCTACTAGTACGTACATGACTCGTCAGACATATGGAGAACAGTACAAAGATATGCTATGAAGATGGATTGATGATTGTGGAAAAAGGACAAAGCAGCGATGTGTACACACAGACATGAGCGGGCGTGATGAGGACACGCATTGGTGCATGTAAATGGGAGATGCAAGGGCGAAACGCTTAACAAAGACTGTACCTACAAAAAAACCTCGACGAGAACATAACACAACAATTAAAATGCTATAGAGCTGGTACTCCACGTGGGCAGGGGATGGCGTTATATCGTGAACATAGCTTGCAACGGAGAACAACCACTACGACCCGAACGTCCATAACATCCCAGACCAGATGGTAAAAAGCAAGATGATACAATACTGCAAAAAAAAAACGATAGCACAATTGAGAAGCAAGCGACAGCCCAATATGAGGGAATATGATTGAGGACATGGGGTATGCGAATGGGTGGGTGAAGATGACGAACTATGAACCGACGGCCGAGAAATTGACTTTGGAAGAAGCGGGATGAGAAGGCGGCGAAGTGAGCATCAGGGACCCCATCGTCATTCCTCCAGTACCGCTGCCTTCCCCACCCTCTTTAGCTGGCGGCGTGACCGGCCTCCTCTTGACACTCGCCCTCTTGACCAGCCTAGGTTCGCCTCTGGCATCTTCCGACGTCAGCTCGGCCGGGCTCGCTTGTCTTTTTGTCCTAGGCGAGACAGGACTAGTGGACAACGGGGAAGCATCCATCGAAATATCGGCGCTGACAACCTGCGAGAGTGGACTGCCACGCAAACCGCGTTCCTCCAGGACAATGGCTGGACCCAGCCCGTCATCCTCGACGCGGATCAAGCCAGAGGCGCGTAGCGGAGTAGGCGAGATAGGAAACCCTGTACCTCTATGACTGGCCACAGATCTACCGGACACAACGCGCCTTCGATTGGCAACGGGAGCGTTCGACAACGACATTTCGACATCTTCGGCCGCAGCCGCAGCCCTCTGGCGCACCAGCTCCTCGCGCTCCCTGCGCTTTTCCTCGTCCACAATTCTCAAAGCGCCTTCAATGATCGCACGGTGCACGAAGACATACTGCCTCAAGCTCTGGCAAAGACTCATCCGCTGCTCACGCATGTCCTCAATGACCCTACGTATTGGCTCGTGGTACGTAGACAACAGCGGCGGTGAACCGTTGCCGTGCAAGATCCTGGGCTCCATGTAGTCGAACGCCATACCCCGCGGGTTTGCAAGCACTGTGTCTTGAATCGACATCGGAGACTGTAGTGAAGTAGGCAGCGCACTCGGCGTATTAGAACGTGGAGATGCATGACTCTGCGTATTGCTCACTGCCGTGCGCCACGAATCCAACGTAGCAGAGGCAGTTGACGTAGGTAAGTTGGGTGGGTTCTTGGAAGGTTTGCGCGCTTCAACAGGTTTGCTATCGTCGTGTCTATTGTGCCCGGTCGACCGGCCTACAGGTTTCGCGGATGGCGAGAAGCTTGTTGTACTTGTGTGAGCTGAAGACACCGCACTGTAGCTAGTTACAGCGCCCGACCTTGTAGAGGAAGAAGCACCGCTAGTGCTAGCATGAGGTGATTGACCAATTTTTGTCTCCCTGTCTGCAGCGGCAGCATGATACTTCGCGTGTGCGCCCTTCATTTCTTGCAGCAGCGCGGGCGAGGGCTTCAAGATACCAGACGGTCCCGAAGCCTTGACGTCGACATCATCTGATGGCGGACTTGAGCTAGCCTTGGGCTCGATGTCTACATCCATCAGTGACTGGCCATTGCCAGACTCAACAACTGGTACGTGGACCTGATTACCTCCACCCCCTGAAACCGACAAAGTCGAACCACCATCCTGCATGCCTCTAGGACTCTGGACGCTGCTGTCAATGTCCATCGACGCGTCGCCCTCAGGGGACGAAAGCGAACTACGACTGCCGCTACTATTGTCACCCGATCCGTGGCTGACTTTGTTCCTTTCACGACGCTTACGCATCTCCCTACGAACACCGTCCAAAACAGCATCAATAGCGATGAAGCCACCAGTGCGGCCCACACCTGCCGAGCAATGCAGAAGAACCGGCGCACGTCCAGCGGCGTGATGCGAGATGCCAGTGGCGGCGTCGACTGTGTCTGTCGAAATAGAGTGTGAACGCTCTTCTGGCGGGGTACTAGTCGGCAGCTGCTTCAATGGACCTTCGCCCCATCGCATGTCGCCCTTCAACCGAGTTCCTTCGACTATCTCGTCAACCTCTTCCATCAACTCCAAGAGTCCTTTCGGGTCTTTCGGTACATCAAGGTCGGGCCAATCAAGGTATTGTAGCTGTGTCACCATTCGTGAAGGCATGTGGGGATACTTGAGGTTCGTCAATTCGAAAACCCGTTTGATGGTATGCCGTTCGTTTTTAACCGTTTTGTCCTTCTTCGCGTCTGTGCCCTGCTGTGGGAAGCTGAAGAAACCATTCAACATCTCACGGTCCTTGCGCTGCCTTTCTCGATCGGGATCATCCGTGGTCGACACGAGCTTCAGGCGGAGGGAACCATAATCGCCTTCAGCCCAGTAGTTTCCGCATTTTACAAGGGCACTTTCGACTTCGCGAGTGAGCATCACAATCACATGGACGTTCTCTTGCCAGCACAATCTAAGGGTAGCCACAATACATCGGTATGATCAGGGAATGGTCTACAGGAAAATTAGAACGAATCTTGAAGGGACTTACGTCCAGAAATCCGCAAACGTCGTTGGCAAAGGTCCCTGTGTGGCAATATATCTCTTCCTCGTGCCTAGTGGTTGTATATAGCTCGCATTCATGTAATCGTCGTCCTCAGGGCGCGCCTTGTGCAAGCGTACCCGCGCATGCTCAAACGGCCAGATATTGCGATATCTGACAAGGGGTGAGAGAGTGAACATCAGCTTCTTTTACTCTTATCGAGAATTGGCTGCGCAACTTACCGATTCTTCTCACCCTTCTCGACACCAGCAGTGATACTGTAGGGGAATGCAGCTTTCTCAACGACATCCGCAACTCCGTCAGTGCTCTCTTCTTGCATGACTCCCGCGACAGTCGAGGGCATAGGCGGCAAGAAACATCCAGGACCAGATTGCACCGAAGGAGCGGAAGCACCACCGGACATGCTGCGACCACTTCCAGACGATGTCAACGACGAGGCGGATCGTGCATCAGCCAACGGCACAGTTGTGCTTTCCTTCGAGTGGTGCTCCATGATGCCCATCATTCGTCTCTGCTCACCGAGTTCGATCTTGTAGAACTGCATAGCGAGGACCTTGGCTAGATCCTCCCCCGAAGTTTCATTCTCAGATGACTCCGCTGTGATTGCGTGGGGCAAGTGCGGTGTTGGCTGTACTTCCGAAGACGTGGGTAGGGCAGGAGATGGGGGATGCAAATCAATTGTGGAGACCGGCGGAGGTGAAGTCGAGCCTGCTTTGGAGCTCGCCTTCGAAGTAGAAGTGGTTAACGAGACAGAAGATGAATTCGGTGGTGGTGAATTTGAATCACTTGAAGATGAGTCAGCGAAACGATCTTGAGCGTGCGAAGTATTTTTGCTCCTTTTCTGTTTCTTAGACCTCTTCCCTGTCGCTGCAAACGCGCCTGGCAAGCTATTGTTCATCGCCGCATCACTATCCACCTTCCCAGCTGATTCGCTTTCGCTTCCATCGCTGTCATCGCCAAGTGTTCCGCTCCTTTGCCCAATGTCTCTCAACCACTCAAATGGCAGCTCTCCAACTCGTCGCCTGACCCGTCTAGGCAACCTCAGCAAGATGCCTTCTCCGCTTCCTCGCCCACCACTCAGTTCGAGATTCTGGCGAATATTGTCGAAGAAGGGGTTGAATGCCATCTAGAAGACCACAGTTGTCAGCAGAACAATACATGGGCAAACGATCTCAAACTGACGCTATTACCCCCAGGCATACTCTTGGAGTGTGGTCTGGCAATCGGCGCAACATCATAGGGACTAGCAGCACTCGTTGGCAAGGAGGTGCGAGAGTGCGGAAACGAGTGCAACTGCCTGTCCTCCGGTATGGTTGACGTTGACAACTTCTTTGAAGCTAGAGGAAGATGTAGTGACATTGAGCTTGAACGGGTCTGACCCGTCGGTAAGCCGGTAGGCAAAAACAGAGGGGAAGCCGACAGCGCTGTTGGAGTGTTTGTGTTCGAAATGCGCTTAACCTGAGGCGGAACACGTAGCGAGAAGGGATCAGCAGCCCCACGACCAATCATAGGCGTCGATGAGACCTGCGAATTTCCCTGGTCAGCATCCGGTGACTAAACATGGATTCAAGATAGTAAGGTGGTGGAGAGGTTCCGGATGGATCAGAAGGTGTAAAAGAGACACGGTACAGCAATCTTTACAGGGTGGACGAGGAAAACTGCAGATCGCAGGTCTAGACTGCATCCAAGCAGCGCTTGATGTTCGTCATCTGCCAACTCAAGGCAAGATGGCACAGAAACGCAAGGGAGAAAGGCTGAAACGCTGAGAGAAGCTGAGCTCCAAAGCAGTCTCGGGAATGGAGTCCGTGCGTGGTGCTAGCTGACAGAGCGGAGGCTAATTCTTGAAGCACAACCCACGACGAATAACAGCCCGACAACGTAAAGCGACATATAGACCGTGAGAAACAGTATAACGCAGTGAAACTCACCTGCCGAGAGCTTGTCGTCGAGCACATCGTGAATGCAGACATGGGAAGCTGCGTGGTTCGGAGCAATGCTGCGGGTGTCGACGCAGGTGGCGCCGATGCCTCTTCGTCATCTAGCAGTGGCTGCTGGTCTACGAACTGGATTGCGTCTCTCCATACAGCCTTGAATCCGCCCTTGAGCCAAAACAGCTTACGGGTGAAGCCCTCTTTCCTGAACTTGCGCAAGAGGCCAACGAGGTTTCCGGATTCGCTGAGAGCGCCACTATCTGCATCGTACACGAGTATACTGGCTGCTCCCTGCCATTGGGAGAACTTGGCCTGGGCTTGTTCTGAGGAAAGCATTTGTGCGAGCTTCTCGAGCGAGAAGAGCGGACGTTTGAGGAGAGTGGATGGCACACTGAGCGACAGCGCATTGGGCAGACGTGCGAGAGCGTAGGCATTATGTGGCCTGATGTCAATGACGAGAGTAGTGGAAAGCAGTTCACGAAGGGAGGCAGGAGTGACTGGTAGAAAGTCGTCGGCCGGTAAATTGGACTGTTGTAGCATGGCAGATGGTGCTTTGGCTAGGACGGGGGCTGGAATGGGTTTATCCGTGTGGAACGATGGCTGGCGTGAGGCGGTGGGACTTGCGGAGGGGGAGAGAGGGATGAGAAGGGTGCTGCTCTTGCGCGAGTACCTAACGTTGATGGCCTCCGCAAAGGCGTCCGTTGGTGCTGCCGTTGTTGCTGTTGTTGGTGAGTGGGTGCCGGGGGATGCGTGCAGCAACGCGGGGCTGGTGATCGCTGCCAGAGCGTCGGTGGCCGTCGATGTCGTCGCTGAGAAAAAGTCCATTCGTTCCAGGGGCTGAACAGGACGGTGAGCAGCAGCTGGCGGACGTGGTCAGAGATGGTCCACCATTATATTCGCATATTCAGCGAATTTTCCAACCAAATGAGCCTGGGCCAGGGGCCCTCCAGGCTGACGTCATTCCCAGATTGCTCCCAGATGTCACGTTTGTCGTACTTATTCAATAAATAAGATTTCTTATCTATGCATTAATGGGGTAGTGGTAACCTGCCATATGCATCGGGAGTTCGATTCTCTCTTGATGCATAACTTGGCAAATACTACATCGTTTTGTTGTTACACACTACGACCAAATGCCAACTAGTGCTCTGCAAAAATACCATTATAATGCAATATAATCTCAGAATATCATTAAATACCCATTAAATACTCGCTTGTGGAAATTTTTTTAGAATACAATTACCATTAAATACAATACAATACATTACAATACAATACAATACTATTCCTGTATTTAATGGTATTCTAGAATATTATGCATGTGACAAGTTTTCAGCACATGCATGTATGTACAGCCTCTTTCCTACAATTTGCACTGTTCATGCACCCATACACAGTTTTTCAATGCTGCATAGCTACCTTAATCATTTGCACTGCCTTTGTTTTGCACTGCTCATGTACTCATACACATTTGTTGATGTTCCAGCTATGTTTTTTATCTTTGTCTCTCCACTAATACAGACTGTTCCCTATGTTTTGCACTGCTCATGCCTCTATGTACAAGTTTTCATGTTGCATAGCTACCTTGATCATTTGTACTGCCCCTTTTTTGCACTGCTCATGGATTCATACATGTTTCATAGTGTTGCAACTATGTGTTCCAGCTATGTTTGTGTGATCTTTGTCTCTCCACTTATACAGACTGTTCCCTATGTTTTTTGCACTGCTCATGCATCTATGTACAAGTTTTCATGTTGCGTAGCTACCTTGATTATTTGTGCTGCCCCTGTTTTGCACTGCTCATCATATTACCCTGGTCAAAGGACTTTGTCATTGCATTGTAAAGCGGAACAAGGATGTCCAGCTTAATGCCAATGATTGTCAAGTGGGCTGTGGTCTTCACGTAGGACATCTTGTTGTGCAGTAAGTGCCATATTTTCTCACAGCTTGACAGCACATTGACTATCAGAAGAGAGCTACTATTTGGCCTTGGACTAGTAGTTAGCCCAGAAGAGGAAGATCTGTACCTTTGTGCTCATGACATACTTGTCAATGAAGAAGAAGATGAGGCTGGAGAAGCTGTGTTAGACAGAGAGGCCTCTGAACAGGAGAAGCTACCAGATAGCAATGAGAGTGATACTGACTCAGAGTTGTCTGAGGCTGAAATTGCCAGCAGTGATGAGGACATGGGAGAGGCAGTCACTAGTACTAAGAGGATGTCAATAAAAGCAAAACAGCAACCAATTGTTGCTGATAAGGTAAGACACTGTTCCTTAAATTACTTGAGCTAATAAATTGTGGTAGTTGTTCTGCGAAGTGAGCCACGGCGCAAGAAAATGTGTCAGATCATCCAGAAAATGTGCAGCACAGAGCATCATCATCTTAATCTTATATGTGGTATGCCCATCCAGTGGAACACAACTCTGGCAGAGATTGAGCGGGGCATTCTTCTTCAAAATGTATGTGCATTCTTGGCATTCTCCAGAGAACTTTGACTCTGTACTAATTTTATCCTAGGCTATCACATTCTGGGTTAACACACTGCCTGACGGGCTACGAGGCAAGAAAAGAGCAGCAGCTGTTTGGAAGCAAGCCAAGTTATACATTGATCCCAAAGGGTGGCAATTTTTAGAGAATCTTGTGGAAGTACTAGCAGTCAGTTTAGCTATCATCACTTGTTGTTTGATTGTCTCTCACTTCACCTCAACAGCCATTCAAAGAATTCACAAGCAGTCTATCACAGAAGAAAGTTCCAACACTTCCACAACTTCTTTCACTCTATAAACATCTTGAAAACCATCTCAGTAGTTGTTGTCTTGATGTGCACTTTTCAGCTCCAAATCTGCAAAAGGCATTGTCCATGGCACTTGCAAAGCATGATAAGCATATGCAGATTTTGTTAAAGAAAAAGTTCCCCCTTCTAGCTGCTGGTAAGTACATATACACTAGGCTATTCAGGCTGAATTGACATGACTCTGCAACCACAGTCCTTCATCCGTCTATCTGGCTGAAGTATTTTGAGACAGCAGTGTCACGAACATGCATACTTTTTCCTTTTCTTTTCTCTTATTTTTCCTTATCTTATCTTATTGATAGCCATTTTCCTTATCTTATCTTATCAACGACACATGGCGCCTGCATGTGATCAGGTACATGTGACAGACCAGTCACATGATCATAGAAGGTGCTGGAACATTGTGGAACATTGTAGAACATCGCACCATAGCACACCATACGTTCCCACAGCAGTGTTAGGAGTACAGACCTGGTACCAGGGGTCCTTGTCTGAGATGTATATAAACCCACCCTGTAGCTCTCTAAAGACCTCAGATTCTACCTCCTGGTCTTTAGGTGACGTCCACCTTGTACCTAGTCCTTCACAGTACTAATATAACCTGGTCTTTAGCTCATCGTTAGCTGCTCCCTTGTCGTTGTTTCTCCCTCATCATCATCATCTTCCCTGTCGTCATTGTCCACGCGAGTTTGCTCGTCGTTCCTCCACCCTCCGTCGTCACTTCCTCGCTCTTCATAGAGTTTGGTTGTGTTCCTGACAAGCAGATTGGGATCAGGCAGTAGCAGCTCAAGCAGAGTGTCCTCTCAGAGAGGTTTATACCCAGTATTCTTCTGCTCTTGCCACAACCTTGCAGTCTGCCAACACATCCACATCTGCACAGCCAGCCAACAAGTCAATTTTTGCATCTGCAATAGCCTTTGCATCAGTCACATCAGCTGCTCACCGGGAGACTGAGATAGAGCTTTACCTCAGTGGTGCACATTCTCCTCAGGATGATGAGGATGTACTCACTTGGTGGAATGTATGTACCACATTTAACACAAAATTGTGGTCCTTGCTAACCAACTTGCCTATGTAGAGTTATGCAAAGGTCTTTCCCACCATCTCTCACATTGCACGAGACATGCTTGCAATTCCTGATTCAGTGTCTCACTTGAGAGGCTATTCTCATCATGCAAGCACACTATGAGAGACTCTCGCTCATCTCTTGGGGCCAGGAAGGCATTAAAGATTGTTATCTCAAAGGAGTGGTTACAGATTGGGCTTGGTGAGGGTATTGAGTATCTCAATGGTGTGTCTATCTGGAGCAAGTAAATGTCATTGACTGCAGCTGTGGCCACCTGTGTATATTAGCATACATGTACCAATTTGTTCAAAGTCTATGTAGTAGCACTGTCCAGTTGCAAGACAACAGAACATACTAAACTCCAATGAAGTAGTTGTAATATATACAGTGATGCTACTTATAGTGCATACTAATAGTCATGCATACCATCTTACTGTCTTGATGAGTTCATTGTACAATGTGTTAGCTATAAAAGCAAGACAATCAGAGACTCAGTTGAGCAAGGACTTGAACTTGTATCACCCAAACACTGACTATATCATTAAATACCATTACATACCAATAAATACCAATACTAACCAATACCAATACTATTAAATACATTATTATTCAATACACATCACGTGATATTGGTATTCAATGGTAATCATTAAATACAGGCCAGTTGGAATATTTAATGGTATTTGCTAAGCACTAATGCCAACTTACATCGCGATTATGTTTTCTAGGCACCGGTCCCCTGCTTTCATCAGTATATCGAGATCATCTATAAACGCTATGAGCCCCAGCGTCATGATCTGCGCTACCAAGCCTTTCCGCCGACTCTGCTGCATTAAACCCGCCCATCCCTCGTTATGCCGACCTTCTAGGTTATCCTGCCGTGCATATCTTTGAGTGACACGCCAAGTACACGTTGCTGCTGCATCTCCCTACCCTGGTCCATGGAGTAAGAAGCTCTACTTGGGTGATCAGCGGGCGCGGGAGGTTGCTTTCTGAACCGGACATGGAGTCTGGCTGGAGCGCTGATTAACGTACCTACATACGTTGATGGATTGAGTGCTTGCGGTGAAACGGGTCAAGGTAAGACGAACCTGTCAATGTCAATGTTTGGACTTGTGAAATTCGGCAGTCTTTAGACAATACGCACAAATACAGCCCGATATTCTACATGATATTCTACTTGAGAAGTTCACCTTTTGCTCCAGTCCATTTGCCAGATGTTTCGGTGTACTTGGCTCCCAGCAGACCATCGTAAATGAACGGAAGCCGCATACCTCCAAGACGCAGGGACTGCGAGTAAATGTCGGAATGGCAGCAAAGATAAAACGCTCGGTATATCAGTATTACGAACACAAGTGCGTGAATCAATTTAGACACTAGGGACGTGGTCAGCTCAGCGACACTTGGCTATCACAATCTAGGCGGACGTACTCGTCATCTTTGTGTGCGTTGATATATCACAGTCAGAGATTTGATTTGTGGTACATGTGAGCGACGCTCACCATGAAAAGCCCAGCGTGTCTAGTAACACAAACATCAGCATGTCGCTTCGCGGGACATGAAATGACTCACTCTTCTAGGATCGGCCGGTGCTCGCGCGACGTAGCGGTCATTATCAGGAGGACTAGATGCAAATAATCAGCAGTTTCGTTCGAGCACACGGATTCAGTGTGTATATACCGCTCTTTGCGCTAAGACAGAGCTGTGAATACGCGAGTCAGATGAGGAAAGCGATTGAAACCAACCTTGCATGAAGCCAACATGCTCTGCAGCGTTATGCAGATTGCACTGACTGTCAACACGGGGGACCACTCGTTCGCCAATATAGAGGCGCATATCTGGAGGCGTTAGAACATGAGCTTCGAGGTGCAAGAGGAGTATATCACAACGTACATGACCATTAGAATATACGTGCTGCAGCGGGATCAATGTGTTGCACTGTTAGAGTTTCTACTAAAAAACTGCTCACCGGGTGCTCCGGTGCATGATATTGCTCGTTAACTACAAAGGTCACGGATGGTGGCGAGATGGGATATTGTCCGTCGAAGCGGAACTCCAGCGCAAACTTGTCTCCCTATTGAAAGATCCATACCTGAATATCGTCAAGAGTCGGGTACATGCACACCTTGTAGAGCGACTCTCCAAGAACTTCTATTGACAATATCCAGCTCTGGTAGTCTTCTCCCTTCAAGAGCTCGATACCTGCGGACCCTGCTCTCAATACCAATTATCTCGTTTGAGGCACAAACATCGACGTACCAGCTGGAGTCCCCTCGTTTTGAAGCTCTGACAGCTCCTTCTGCAATCGTCTAGTCGACATCCGCTGCGAGTTGAAGTGGCCAGAGGACAAGTGCGCCGCCGCTGTGTCTGCCGCGAAAGCCTGAGCAGCATCCGCATCTCGATTCCACCTCGCACCAAACACGTCCAAACACCTCCCTCCCATAAAGTTTCGTCTCCTTTTTTTTCTCTCCTCACAATGTCATTTTCGTCGTCTCCGCCTTAGAGTCACTTGCCTTTCGCCGACACCTTCAGGTCTCCTTGGAAGATGCAGGCGCTCGCGGGGACGTAGAGAGAGATGCTTGCTTTATCTTTCGTTGGCTGGTGCTGTTTTTCTCAACCGCCATTCGACGTGGTTTTAGCAAGAGACAGCTGCCCATTGGTGCCTTTCGCTCGTTTGGCTGTGGAGAGCAAAGGACTTTATGGTTGTTCGCATACTCATGTGGTGACAGCAAGGCGAGTTCTTTGATACATCTCTGGATTCCATATTGTAGTATATACGACAAGTGTTGTTATAAATTATGCAGCAATAGCTGCCTCAATCTTCTCCTTCTCCTCTGTCGTCTTTGCCTCGCCAATACGCTTCGCCCTGTCCTGAGTGATGTCGTCCAAAATCGCTTTCGCACCAGTGTCCATCAGTGTCCTGGCAAGCTTTGCCCCAACAGCCTCGACCTCCTCCAAGCTCTTCACCTCCTCTTCCAGACTATGCTGCACATGCTCAGCACCAGTCAACGAAGTCACACACCCCGTAATCTTTAGTATCCCTGCTCGTTCTCCCTTCTCGACAAGCTCTGTGCTGATACCCACAGGCACGCTGCACCCGCCCTCCAAAACTCGCAAACAGGCACGCTCCGCCGCACACCTCCACTCGGTCTGCCAGTGCGTTATTGAACGACACAGCTCCCTTGCCTCCGCGTCGCTCGTGCGGATCTCGATAGCCAGTGCGCCTTGGCTGACGGCATGAAAGAGTGTGGGCGGGGAGATGTCTGAAGAGATGCGCGATTTCCAGCCTAGCCGTAGCATGCCGGCTTTGGCGAGTATAATCGCGACATACGGGCTGTCAGGCGCGTCCAGTTTAGACATGCGCGTGTTTCTAGCAAGAGAGTCTACATCAATACACAAGCAACGATGCTCTCGCGTTGTAGAAAAGAACAGCACATACAGGTTGCCCCGCTACACCGGGTTCACTGGCCATGTGAGAAAACACACACACACACACACTCCGGGCAGGAGAGACGAGCGAGAAAACTCACCACGTCCCGGAAGACCAACTTTGGGAACATCCTCTTGAGCTGTGCGACCCTTCTCACGCTACTCGTCCCAACCACCGCCCCCTCCGGCAACTCCTCCAGTGTCTTGTACTCGAGCCCCTTCCTCACCACCAGCGAATCTACAGGGTCCTCTCTCTCCAGCACCCCTGCGATCTCACAGCCCTCGGGCAGCGTCGTCGGCACGTCCTTGTACGAGTGTACGAGCATGTCGACCACCCCTTCCACCAGCGCAACCTCGAGCTCTTTCGTCCAAAGGGATTTTCCGCCGAGGAGGTAGAGAGCTTGGGATTGGTTGTGGTCACCTCCGGTGGTCATGAACGAGGTTTCGAAGGCTGTGGAGGGGAATTTGGCTTGGAGGGCGTCGCGGGTGATGTTTGTCTGGATCTGCGCCAGCTCTGAGGCTCGTGAGGCCAGAGTGAACTTGCGTGGCGTACTTGAAGTCATGGCGGCAGGAGACAAGGAATGTCAGTAGAGACTGGCAAGAGCACGGTATACGAGATTATGTATGTACTGTAATCGCGATCGAAAATGAGATTCAGTCAGGTAGACGCCGGATTGTGGAAAGCACTCTCGGGTCACAGATTCGTACTTAGCCCTTGCCGGTATTCACAACGACAGCTAGAGAAAGCAATGGACCGGGGAGACACGGTGGGAAAGGGTAGAGATGAGACGCGAGTGGTGAGAGCAAACTAGATTTCAGTTGTACTGTAGGTAGTATTACACAGACATATATTGTGCCATACTGCGTCCCAAGCCGTGAGCTACCATATGCTACCCCACTGCAAAGCGCACTCACGGCGAATCCTGTGCTTGCGTCTGGGAAGCCCGGTTTTCCAGTCGCTGCTCTAGTTTCTGAAACTCCTCGTTCGCTATTTGCTCCTCCTGGTCAAGAATCTGATGGAACACAAGATTGAGCTAACTCGAAAAATTCCCGCAGAAGGACCCGAACATACCTGCTCAACACCCTTCACCTCCGGTATATAGTGCATCAACATTCGCTCAATTCCGCTCTTGAGCGTAACCGTGCTCGAATCACACCCTCGACAGCTCCCCTTCAGCTTCACCTCCACAATCCCTTCCTCCGTAAACCCTCTGTACTCAATATCCCCTCCATCCTCCATTATGGCCGGCCGTACTCTCGTCTCGAGCAGCTCCTTGATCATAGCAACCGTTTCCGAGTCCGTATCCAATATCTTTGTGTCCTGGGGACCCGCAGCCTCCCGATCCTCGTCCGACCTGAACAGTGGTAGCGACGACGAGAAGAACTCCATCAATATAGAGTATATCTCGGGTTTGACGACTGCCCATGCTGTCTCTGCGTCCTTTGAGACCGTGACAAAGTCGGGACCATAAAACACCGCTTTGACACCCTCAATGCCCATGAGTCGGATGGCCAGTGGTGACTTGAGCGCTGAACGGGTGTCTAGGAATTCGGCACTGCCGTCCTGCATCACTGATACGCCGGGAATGAATTTGAGGGAGTCGTCGTTTGGGGTTGTCTCTGTTTGTATGAACATTGACCGGTCTGGCAGACGGGGTAAGGGTTCAGAACTATGTCCGTTGAGCCTCGTTGTGACTACGTACATTGCATAGGCTTCCCTTGCGTGGTCGATGCATGCGGGTGCCGCGTTGAGGCTGTGAGAAGTGTCTCTTTACGCAGAAGCCTTGCATTCCGTGGTGTAGTGTATGAGAGGTGCCTTCGGACAGCAGGTGCTGCATAGTTTCTGGAGCTGCAGGATGGTGGCGAGGGTTTGGTCAGTGTGCGCAGCGCTAAAGATGCGTATCTAGAGGAGGACATCTCTCGTCTGAGTGTCAGTAGGTGGTGGTTAAGAACAAACTTCACTCAGCCGGGCTGCAGCTTGGGTCTTGGTCATCGTCATCTCTAAGGTTAAGGTTTCTGCTATTCGGGGCGTATCACTGTGGAACCACGTCCGCCTTTGGTAGCTGTTCAAGTTGAACCACCATCGACTGGTTCGCTCGGGTGTCTATCGCTGCACAAGCACTTACACGGCCTATGCGTTCGTGCTGGAATAGTGCTTGTACAGTGGTCGTATGTGGGGCTGTGCTTGTCGCTCGCGGCTTGGCATCTGTGACACCCACGACAAAGACAACCTGCAGCGGAGGACGTATAGCCCAGAGCACCGAGGTAAGAATCAGTCTCTTGTTTGCTTGCTCGCGATATAAGCTCAACCCGCCTTAGTGCTGCAAGTTTTATGACATTCTAGACGACGTTCAAGCGAACATGTACGTCCTGTCGCACGCTTTTGTGCCTGTAGATGTTAAACAAAGCATGCAGTTTCATTGGAGGACAATGCGATGCGGAATCGCGAGAGGTAAGTGTTCCCTTCACTGCCAGTGTAGCTGTTCCTGATAGGCCACAGTCTTTGAGGGTAAGTCATGGTAAAAGAGCAGCCTTGCCCGCCTAACCGTTCCTTTTCTCCATCCATAGCTAATGTTTCACGACGCAATCTCATACTCTACCTCTGCGAACGGGACATTCAGGTGAGACAATTTGATATTTTGACTATGTTGAGCTAACACGAAGAAGTGGGGGAGGTGCAGGTGAGATTCAATGTTCTGCAGTGCACTAGTATATCAATCTTCCTATACTTTAGATGGCTCGATTGTAGAGCACGCAGAGATTGAAACTGCTTATGGTATAGTGACTGTACCTTGCAATCATTCTAAAAAAACACTCATACCCAATCAGCGGAGAACACAGGTTTAGACGATATGGCGTATGAGCAGCGAGCCTTAGCCCTAAAACATTCTGTTTCATACGGCGACCTGTAGGTACGCACACACGAGATTGATGCGATGCGATGCTCACATGCCACTGGCATAGTCTACACTTCACCGGTGCAGTAGGGCTCTCTAACTGTGACGGTGCACCGCGCCTTCGCTTCTTCGCTGGACGAAACATGACGTCCAAACCTGCGCCAGACGGACTCATACCCGCACCCTTTCATTCCGTCGACACCATTCTTGCAAGGATGAAAGATGCAGGATTTAGTCCTGAAGAGATGGTAATTTTGCTGGCGTCGCACAGTATTGGCACCCAGCACACCATTGATCCTACCGTTGACGTGCGTCATTTGCCTTGGCAGCACTGTTTTTTTAAATTTCGATTGCTCGCTTGTAGGGCATGCCACTGGATTCGACACCCCAGGAATTTGACACACAGTACTACCTTGACGTACGTGATTCACACTTTTCAAGGTGCATGCAGTTGACACAACTGTTCAAAGACTGCTCTTCCAGGTACATTTTTACCCGGTAATGGCTCTAATCGTGGACAGGTTATGTCCCCATCTCCTCATCAACTGCGATTGCAATCCGATTACGAACTTGCGAGGGACCCACGGTATGTCGCTTGTACAGTGGCTCTGGTGACCGAACCACTAAAATGCCTTCTAGTACATCGTGTACATGGCAGTCATATATAAGTACAGTTCCTCGCTACACTCATTCCTTCTCTCGAGTATCACAGCTCACGCACGCTTCCAATCCTGTAGCCAACCAAGAAAAGATGAACCGGGACTTTGTCCAAGTCATGTCAAAGGTCTCTACCCTTGGACAAGATATGTCAAAACTCGTTGATTGTTCCGACGTGATCCCTATACCGAAGGCTCTGCCACGTGGTCGGAGGTCCGCTGCATTACCGCCTGGAAAGAGAATGAGTGATGTCGAGACATCGGTGAGTGTACTCGCGAGTCTATGAACGTTGACGAATTGAGAGATCGTCTCGTGCAGTGTGCAGGTTACCACCATCACCCACTTGATGCGCCCTGAGACAACGGATCTGTCTACCGGCGCCGACAGGACTCCGATATCTACAACAACACAGCGTCACCTTTGTTGAACCTAGCCTGAAACACGCTGCAAATCCAATTCCATCTTGGACGCGCAACACGTCTATCCAACAATCATTCAGTCGATCTCCCTTGTATGACTCTACCCTGGTCTCTACGCTATGTTCATGTTTCCGCAGGTCGCACTCATGTAATTCCCTTGTGACTGTATCAGTAGAAATGGCCATCACTGTTTTCTGAAAACTGCTCCAAGTTGGATTCGGACAACAACTTGAATACGGGAACAATTACTAGGTGCCGTTACGTATACTACGCCAAGCTTTACTCTTATTGCGTAAGTCACTGCCTCATGATCGTCACAAACAGCGAGTGATCTCGGTGACCAGCGAACGAGACCTGTCACGTCGTGGTCACGAAATGCGTGACGACACAAGCAATCATCATGATGGCGGCTTTGCACCCCTGTAGAGTCTACGGCACTGTAAGTACCTGTGCCTTGATACTCACATGTATACCATTGGACACCTGGCTGGTAGGCCATTACCTGCGGCGCAAGCGACTCTGCGGAGCGCGGCGGCGCTGCTTCCAATGATGTGCTCTCTGAATAGCTGGTATGTAATATCCAGTGCTCATGTTCCTTCAGAATGTCATCTGAACTTGCTAGGTGATTCTACGAATGTTCGTGCCTGGATGGTCAGGGTGGATCATTCGCGCAAAATAACACTTCGTGTATGATTGCTATGGAAATATCAGCGCTGAAGTAACAAGCCCGACTACCATCGAACGCCCTCTGCACGCGATTCAAAGCTCGTCGCGAGCATCCGCATTGATCTCAATAGACGAAACTCGCCGAGGAACTGCCCTCGGGTAGAGACCCTTAGCAGCAGTTTCTGTCGGACACGCCATCGTCTGCTTTGAAGTCACCATCAAGAAGTCTACGCGCGGTACTATCGCTGGCAGTTGTACAGGTTTCCGTGATGCACCGCGAGGTCAGAGCTCGCAAGCTCAGCGTTCGGTGGTACTGCACTGTGATGGTAACAGTACGTCTTCACACCTTTCGCGCACGCCGAACGCTTTCAACATCATCCGGATGTTAACCGCCGAGCTCTTTTCCAGCAAAATGTATCGATATGTCAACCTCGCAGGCTTGAACAAACAACAGGCTACCGCGGGATTGCTGGGGTAGTACTATCGACGGCACCGGCAATTCTTCTTGGAGGCCAAATTGCGTGGTAGCCTCTGTGCGTAGTCTACGCACACAAACTCAACAACGCAACGCAGCAAGTTGACAACTTGAACGCTGATGCTAGCGTTGTTCGCAACTTATGGATACTGCGCGCCATAGACGCATTGCAACAAACAGGTCAGCAATCAATCATCTCCCACGCTTTTTGACCATGTCTACAGCTCAAGAATGATGAGCCTTGAATTTTCTTGGCTTTCGGTACAATATAAATATGGCCTTCGACGCAGCGTTTTCCCCCAGCTCAGTGAGTTCCCTTCGTTCCAGCCAACGCACACAAGTCAGCACCGGTTGGTGAGTATCATGCTTCCTCATCGACGCCATGAGCTCTGTCTGACTCTTCTGGTGTCTTGCAGCTCGTCTTGCTTTTCCTCTTCCACTTCGCACTTCCTTTTCCAACGACTCTAATCCCATCTACACCCAATCTAATTCCAAACGTCACTTTTCTGTCCTTCCTCCACGTTCCATCATGCGCTCTTCCACCGCTGTCACTCTCATTCTCCTTGCCGCTGCTGTCCCAGCTCTGTCTGCCCCCGTCACCAAAACCGGTGGCAGCAAGCTCCCTTCCCTTGACACAATCTCCAGCATCACCAGCATCGGCAGCGACTTGTCGAGCATCATTAACGGTATCATCTCTGACGTGAAGGGCAGCAAGAAACGTCAGGATGTCGACGAGAGCGGTGCATTGAAGCTTCCTTCCCTCGAGAACGTCGGCAAGATTGCTGATATCGGCAGTGACCTGGCGGGCATCATCAACGGTATCGTCTCCGATGTACAGGGAAGCAGGAGGCGCGAGCTACTCGAGCTTCTCGCTCGCCAGAACGTTGACGAGAGCGGAGCCTTGAAGCTCCCTTCGCTCTCCACCGTCTCGACAATTGCTGACATCGGAAGCGATTTGGCGGGCATTATCAATGGCATCGTCTCCGATGTGAAGGGTAGCAAACGCCAGGACGTTGACGAGAGCGGCGCGTTCAAACTCCCTTCCCTTGACACAATCTCCAGCATCACCAACATCGGTAGCGACTTGTCGAGCATTATCAACGGCATCGTCTCCGACGTCAAGGGAAGCAAGAAACGTCAAGACGTTGACGAGAGCGGTGCACTCAAACTCCCTTCCCTCTCCACCGTCTCGACCATCGCTGACATTGGAAGCGATTTGGCGGGCATCATCAACGGCATCGTCTCCGACGTGAAGGGTAGCAAGAAACGCCAGGACGATGACGAGAGCGGCGCGTTGAAATTGCCTTCCCTTGACACAATCTCGAGCATCGCCAACATTGGCAGTGACTTGTCGGACATCGTCCAGGGCATCGTCTCTGATGTCAAGGGCAGCAAGAGACGCGAGTTCCTCGAGTTCCTTGCTCGTCAGGACGTTGACGAGAGCGGAGCCTTGAAACTCCCCTCCCTCTCTACCGTCTCAACAATCGCTGACATCGGAAGCGATTTGGCGGGCATCATCAACGGCATTGTCTCCGACGTCAAAGGCAGCCGCAGCATAAACGATCTGGACTGAGGCTGAGGGCAAGTGTACAGGACAGGTTGACATAACGACTTACCATGCTTAACTTAATATTCTACACCACTATGTATGGAGCTATTGTACTTGGAAGTGCGAATGCGTATTGGCTGCGAATTTGGGATTCTCCAGATCTCAGCTTCAGTTACTTGATCTAATACTGTATGTATGAACCAGGCTGATAGTATTCTAGAGACCGCGACATTGCAACCTCCTGAGTTCTGAAGCGCGCTTAGCAGGCGTATAAATGGTGCCAACTTTGCACTCAGAGGAGGTGGCTGGTGCACTTGACGTTAATCTCCCAACCAGCACTCATTAAACTCCGCTAGGCGCGGGCTGATGGCGGCAAACCGAGAGCTCGGCGGGGGACTTGGATGATTTTCAGAGTGCGGCGAGCCCGTGAAAGCGTCAAGTGTCCTCTCTCTCCCTCTCTCTCTCACAGGCAGAACGTCTGGGTGCGAGACTACCTTTCTTCGGCAGCTGTTCAGCACCCAGTCTTAAGGCTGCCAACGTCTGCCCGCATCGCTTTCTCACAGCTGCCACTGTCACGCGCGGAGCAGGTTTCGCCCAACTCGAGGTGTAGGTCTGCCATGCCGCCGCCTGCGACGCCTGCCACAATCCAGGTTCACGTGCAATTTCCTTTGGACTTTGATACCGCCAAAGAGGAAGAATATCTTCATCCCAACAACTGGCGTTGGCTGCCCTTCTTACAGTTTCCTATCCAAACCCTTGGCAACCTCCAGTTCGCGGTGAAGCCTTACAAATGGGTCCGTTATGCGACGGGAATCACTGTCGGAGCTGTTGGCGGCCTCTCTTTTGATCGCAACGAACTCAATCTCATCGACTACGACGCTGAGCTGCCTCTCGACGGTCTCTGTCTCTTTTATCATGTCGACAACGCTGAAAAACTGCTGATGTGTCCTGCTGACCCCGGCCTCCTTCGCGCACACGCCTCTGGTGTGACATCGTACCGGGATTCAAACTTTCGCAAAGAAGTCATCAAGCGTGATTGCAGCTGTGTCGTTACGAAGGAGGCATTCCAACTGTGTGATGCAGCCCATGTTGTACCTTTTGCCAAAGGCGACAAAGTACGTCGTTGTTGACAAGCACCAGATCGAGGGAGGTAGTGTGACCTGACATGACCGCTGCAGTACCTGAAGAGGTTCTACGAGCAAAGAGTTCGCAAAATTGATCTTAACACCGACGACCCGCTCACGGATATCAATGACGTACGCAACGGCTTGCTACTGTCGAAAGTCGCGCATGCAATGTTTGGTGTTTTTTCAGCGTTTCTAATGGTGCGCCAGACTTCCAGCCCATGCATGAAATACTAAATTGTCATAGCTTCCGAACTTTGCTCTCGACACCCCAGATGTTGTTCCTGGAGCGTTAACTGGCCAACGCAAGTGTGTAATGCACGTCTTTGATGAAGACATACGAAAGGGCCTCGTGGGGTCCAAACACGGCGAAGAAGCTCGCATGCCGGCTTCTGAATTGGACTGGCCTCCAGACGCTCTCTTCGAGGGAACTTATGCTGCGCTTATACACAAAGTATTCGGTGTCAAAGACGTACAGGAAATCAATGATTGGGCTGCATCCCTTCATCAAGGCGGATTCGTAACTTTCAATCAGGCGGAGGTTGAACGGCAGCACAAGGAGCCGGAGGACCGTGCAGAGAGGATACAGAATCAGGAATCTGACCGAGACACGATACAGCACAAGAGACGACATTCAACGCAACAGGACACCGTTGAGCTTGACGACCTTGACATGGTCATGCTAATGCCGTATCGTTTCATGCCGCTGGCTAAAGCTCGTGCAATGCTCTTTGGCGGTTCAGGTGAAGCTGAGAAAGAGCAAGAGCACAAAGAGGCGGTGGAGAAAGTTTTGGCGTGGCAAGAGCGGCTTTAACATGATGAGTGAGAGTTGGCGTGTAGTCGTTCCGCCGCTGATGTATAGCGTTTTTGTTCTCTCAGGGCTTGTGATGAGGCATGTTCAATTTTCGCGGACATGCATTAGTTACTCGTGTACCGCGATATGTGAAGTGTATATATATATATGGTAATTGCAAGGCAAGTTTATGTGTATCAATTGATGACGCCACGGAGGAGAGGGAACACAGTCGAGTATGTGAAGGAACTGCGGTACAGTCGAGTATGTCATATAGCGTACTAGCGCTCCTCGGGACACTACCACTTCTCGAGACACTTTGATCTTGCGGGTGCTTACAGCCATGTATGTTCCTTGAGATATTTTATGCACAAAGTCTCTGGAGGCAGGATGGTGTGTAATTTGTGTGTTGTGTGTAGTGCCCCATCTCAAAGAGAAATCTGGGTCTGAGCTGCGTTGCCAATCGTGCTGAGCTTAATGCTGCCGCTGTTGTCGACATCGGTGGCCCGACGAGCGGAAAGCAACTCCTCGCGGCTCTTCTGAGCTTGCTTAGATGCCCGAACAGAGCACGTACCTGTGAGGTAGAAATAACTGTCGCCATGACCTGGGTTCCGTCGGTAACATCGAACCAAAATCATTCGGCGACTGCTCAGCGCAGCTTACACAAAGTTGACCGCATTGCTAAGTGTCTCACTCGAAGCTCATAGGCAGAGTCAGATTTGATCATGCACAGAGGACGCTGCGTGGTAGTGGCGTCCCCTGAGGAGTACCCACTTGCTTGAGGGAGATGGTTCTGTCCCGGTGGAGCGATGGAGGACGACGACGACGACGTAGAAGAACTGTTCTGGGAGCTCGAAGAAAACGCAGGAGGGGGAGGAGCCGCCGGTCCCATAACTTGTCCTGAGGTGATAATATTGGACAAAGGACCTCCTGGAAAGAAATACGAGGGTACGGGCGGAGTGTACGCCTATTGATAACCTGAGTAAATTTCCATCTATATCACGTCGAAGGGTACTTACGTCGAAAATCAAGTCGCCGATGCTGGCGTTATAAGCGGCTGGAAAGGTCACTGTCGCGTTTGCCTCACCAGTGCCTTTGCTGTTGACGAGAAGTTGTGCACACATTGGGTAGAACTCTATTCCGTTGGGTGATATCGCGTTTTGAAGCGAGATTAGCTTAAGGTAGACGTCAGTTGCTGTATGAAAATCGCTACAAGAATCAAGTATACCTCGTGCCGGATGAGGTAGCCCCCCTGAGCAAGGTCTTCCGGTAATCGAAGATTGTAAGTCGCTCTCGCGGCTGCAATTACACAAGTAAGCATGGTTGCTCTTCACCAAAAATTGTATCGACGTACTTGATATCTCTCCTTGATACCAACGGGTAGTATCATTCGGAAGCTGACCAAGTTCAGCAACCTTGAACCACTTCGTATCAACAGTCGGCTCGTATTCTTCGCAGCTCGCAGCACCGCAGGGAGTCATGTATGTCACCAACGGGCCTACCCGATGGATCCACTGCCACCCATGCAAATTGTACAATGTGAGTTGTAGTGAGGCACTGAGTGGGACTGCAACGCTTACAGCGGATGTTCCATCCATTCCAACCCAGTTGAAGGCGATGAGACTTCCAGCTCTCGCCGGAGCAGAGAGTTGCGCTTTCGATGCGTTCTTGCCACATACAAAATCCGTTGCAGCGGCACCTTCGAGCTGTAAGGGTCCGCCATCAGATACAGCTCGGATCGGGCTGAATTCTGTAGTGTTCATTTCTGAGCATGTACTTGAGTTATTGGAGCGTATCAATCTTACCTTGAAGGTCTTCGCCAGGCTTGTTACCCGCATACCACTGGCCGTCAATGCCAATTTGGTTCACGTAGCCGTGCGCGGAGACTCAATTGAAAAACGCGGCCGTAAGAGGTAGAACCACCTGAAGTAGCTGCATGTTGTCTGCTCAACAGATCTAGAGTGTGCTGCTTAGCTCGTCGAGATGAAACAGAGAAGGAATATTTGACGTTAATCTCCCACCCAATTGTCAGCACTAATGAAACTCCGCTAGGCGCGGGCTGATGGCGGCTGTGACACATCGGACTGGATATCCGATTCCTCTTAGAATTCTTCGGCTTCCGCATCCATCCCGACAACCACTTATCGACTATATTGAAACATTTGACTATTACTTTGGTTCTGCTTGGTCCTCGTCTACATAGCATATATACTCCTCTGTAGTACTCAGACCGGCAGCTTTTGTCTCTAGGCAATAAGCAGTCTTTATTCCTGTCACTTGCCACTCAAAAGTTCTCGTGTTTGCGAACGAGTCCACATTAGGATTTGTCAGCGTTACATATTTTGACACGCACCCAACTGCTATCTAGAAGAACCTCTACTCTCTTCCCCCTCTACTAGACTCTCCTACTCGACTGGCCGACTGGATTCCTAGTGTCTGATCAACACCACCAACCGTCACCAGTCCCAAAAACATAACCCCTTCCCTCAACTCAAAACTCAAAGATGCCACGTTGCTATAACCTTTGTCGTCGCGCCAACTCGGTTCCCGACTCGTCTGCTTCCGTCCCTGGTGCCTTTGTCACACCGGTTCAGTCTCTCGAGGCACTGGCTATGGGAACTTCCCCTCTTTCCCCCATAGAGAGTATGTCTCCCGAGGCTACCTCTACTCCCGACGCGAAACCGCTTTATAGCACTGTAGTGTCGCGTACACCGTCTAGGTCCAGTACCTACGATGCAAGCCCTTCAGGGGTATCAAATATATTTCCCTCACTATCTATCAAGGAAGATAAGAACATGACAGTTGAGAATGTGAGTGACAAGGAGGAACAGCCTCACATTACAGTTTCCTCTGGTCCGGCTGATAGCCCTTGGACAGAGGTGAGATATAGTAAGCGGGCTCGGGCAGACTCCCCTGGTGCACAACGGGACCATGCCCCAAAGGCACTGACAACTGAGCAGTATCAGGCCATAAATGTGGCCACCTCAAGGATGAGCAGTGCTGAACAGAAGGCCTTCAATGATAGGATGAGTAAGGTTACCAGGGCCAGGGACACTATTCATGAATGCTCTCGGTCGCGCAGACAAGGGACTTCGAAGTGACAGGGCAAGACAATTGACCCTCAGAACTGGGGAAGCGTTAATTTGGATTCTGCCAAAATGGATCCCGACATGCAACGTAAGTTACTGCAGCACTTTGCTGAGCTATCAGGCACTCAGGTACCAAGGGAGATCCGCGACAAAAGGTTCACGGTGAAAACTTGTGCCCTGTGAATCAGGTGGTACCTACCAGTTACCTCGGGAAGGCCTTTGCGAGTATTCCTCGTGATGAGACAGACAGAGTAGCTGGTGGAGGCATGTCATCTGATTCTGAATCATGCAATGTCCTCTGCATCTTCACGTCGATCCAATTCCAGTCACCGTGGCCGAGGATCAAGGCTCAGAAATTCTCGGCGCTCCCGTGATAATAAGGAGAAGCGTCGTCAATTCTCATTGAAGGCAAAGTTGCCTAAAGTGAATCCACGTGAGCCCGCAATATATGGCGGACGAGCTGACATACAGGACTTCCACAAATTCCTGCGGGAAGGCACAGAGTATGTTATGGGTTACACTCTAAGTCGAGATTGGTACGCCACCACGTTGTCGTCTTTCCTGAAAGGAAAGGCATATCGCTTCTTTGCTATGGTTGTTTCAAAAGATGCGGGGAGATGGGCTCTCGAGGATTTTTTCAAAGGTCTCTTTGATTTTTGTTTCCCTGTAGACTTCCGCATGAAGGTGCGCGATACCCTTCGCAATCGAAAGCAAGGCAGTTCATCAAGGAAAAAAAGACTCGTCTACCCAAGCTACCAGCTGCTACGGAGCTCTCTGGAGCTATTGGTAGCCTCGGGTAGCCTCGGGTAGACAAGTCATTGTTTCCTGATGTTCAACTGTATGCTTGTGAGCTTGAAGAATTATTTGTTCTCGCAGGAGCCATTCCGAACGTGGAAAAATTGATTTAATTATGGTATTTGTTGCATGACTGCATACAAAAGGAATTACAGAGGTTTGGACTATCACCTACCTCGTCTTTGTGGGAGGAAGTTGTTGCTGCGGCCACTTGATTTGAACTTGCAGAAGGTACCTCGGATGGTCGGGGCCTGCTCTTGTTTAATCGACAGGACCGGCCTTCACCCCCTCGAGGGCGTGGTGCTGGCCCAGGACGCTACCAAAGTTCCACTTGTATGGGCATCGGTGAAGCCTCCTCAGCCCCCGTGCCGTCTTCAAAGTCTGTCACCCGGAACCCGGCTAAAAAGGTTGATAAGACGGGGACCCTCTCTGCAAAACAGAAGGCTGACCTGAAGGCAGAGGGCCGCTGTTTCAAGTGCTTCGACACAGGGCACTTGGCGCAAAATTGTCCTACCGCAAATACAACAACTTCACCTCAACAAGGGAAGCCTCCAGGAGTAACCGTCAGCAATGTAGAACTGAACTATACTGACATCGAGGCCCTCCAGTGTCTTGCAGAAAGTACCGCAACCTTGGGCGGGGCCGAGTTGAGCATATTGTTCATCAAGTTTTCAGGTCTCCCTCTAGGCCAATTCTACCAAGGGGCCCCTCTTCTGGAGCTCCCTCGCACTGGTTGGGAAGGACGCCCGCGTCATTGGTTCAGTTACGCACTGGAGCAACAAGCAATGACCGTCTTGCAGCGTCACGCACCTTATTGCTGTCATCACGTAGCCTTTGACCAAGCTCTGTGGAAATCTGACAATATTATATCCTATCAAGTCAGTCCCACTAAATTTGTGATTATGGCACATCACCCTATTCGGGACATCCTTGCTCCCAAGGTATACCTGCAACGGCCGGACTTCAACCTTCCGCAGTGGTACAACAAACAGGTGGCCCGCCAACTTGGGCACTGGAATTGCCTTCGGAGACGTATTCCTGGTGAACCTATGGGCGACAATCTGGTAAGTACCACAGAACAGGTACTGAACAAAGAGAGTCCGTACCCTGCGCAATGGTTGGAAGACCACGGGAGGGATATTCTGTCGCCCTGTTTTGTGTGCCACCGGTCAGACGCTTCTGAGGAAGTACTCGTAGTATACGACGCATACCTGTACATCTATTCCGAGATCACAGTTGCTCTTTTGCAGATTCCGAACTTCGACCTGCCCAATTTGTATGCCCAGGCCATCTGCCGGGACTTCATGGATGAGCTCTTTGATCTGGATGACCTGGAGGGCAAGCTAGGGCTGTTGTACCAGACTCCTACGGCAACTGTATTAGATGGTGAGTGTCTCGAACTCAACACCGTGCAGGTTGCAACTCACGCGACTATACATGCTCTGCAGCGCAATGCCTCATCACCTCGGGACTTTAAACGGCTCATTCCGGAGCCTGCCGTCGCTGTGATACATGTCAATGGTCACCCAGCTCGGGCCTTGCTTGACTCTGGTTCTCTTGCCAATTTTGTATCTACAAAACTTGTACATCAGTTGCACCTTGCGACGTTTGAACTCGAGAGACAATTACCGGTTCATCTGGCGGTACAAGGGTCTCGTGCGAAGATCAGCTTGGGATGTAGCCTTGAGCTTAGCTATCAGTCCATAAAAGAAATGCGCCATTTTGATGTCGTAAATTTACTCAACTACGACATGATACTGGGGACTCCGTTTCTCTTTCAGCACAAGGTGTCATTGGGATTTAATCCACTCACTATTGATGTAGGAAGCGATAGCCCTCTGCCTATCCAAGGGAAGCATGTGCGTGTTTAGAGTTCCGTGTGGCCGACTTATACGAGGGTCAGCTCGAATAAGCGCGAGAAATGCTGCGCAAATACGCATGTCCCATTGCAAGCACAGATGCGAGTGACACTCCATTACCGCCACTTCGGGCAATCAACCACCGGATCCCGTTGAAAGACCCCAGCAAGGTGTATCACTGGCGGCCTTCCCGGTGCCCCAATGCCCTTTGTCCCTTGTGGGCTGCAAAGCGCGACACCTACTGAAAGTCAGGGAGGTGGAGAGTGATTAATGCTCGAAACACAAGCCCCATGCTTCTCCTGACCAAGCCTGGCACGGGAATTCGTGATGTTCCTCCCTGATTGCGCTCTGTTTGTGACCTGCGTGAGTGTAACAGCAACACCATTAAGGTGACTTCACCCTTACCAGATATGGAGGGTATCCTTCACCGTATAGCTAAAAAGCTGTTTCAGTCCTCACTTGATGGCAAGGACGCATATGACTGTATTTGCGTCGAGCCCGATCATGTTGAGCGTAACGCTATGACCACACCAGACAGAAACATGATTAGTCTTGTGTTGCAGCAGGTGACTGCAATGCTGTTGCGACATACCAAACCCTGATGAACCACCTGTTTGGACAGTACGTTGGTGTCTTCATGGAAGTGTACCTGGATGACATCCTTGTATACTCGGACACCCTGCAAGAACATGTTCAGCACGTCAAGACGGTCATTGTTATCCTGAAGCGGGAGTCACTCTACCTGAATGCCTCCAAGCTGCATTCCTGTGCTCCGAGCTTAACGTCCTTGGCCGCATTGTAGACAATGATGGTATCCGAATGGACCCTGACAAGGTTGACTTGGTACTCCATTGGAAGGTGCCCACTTCGAAGGATCTTTTGCGAGGATTCTTGGGCTCGGTCGGGTATCTTGCAGACAATATTGCATCCATTTGTATTTCCATGGGTGTATTGATGGAGCTAACAGGCAGTGACAAGTTGTTCAGCTGGAATCACACACATCAGCAGGCCTTTGATGAGATACAAGTGTTGGTACATGCTCACCGTGACCATCACCGTGTTCTGCTAAGTTTTGAGGAGGGTGCACCCCCCATTTGGCTGGTCACCGATGGCTCGGTCAGTGGCATTGCTGGGGTGATCTTGCAGGGCGCGGATCAACGTACTGCCCGTGTAGCCGCATTCTTCTCGGCCAAGCTGTCCTCTGCGCAGGCAAATTATCCCATTCATGAGATTGAAATGTTGGCGGGAGTAGAATCTATGCGCTGGCATCGGGACATTCTGTTGGGATGTCAGTTCACATGGGTCACGGACCATAAGGGACTGATTCACCTGCTAAAGCAGCGCAATCTGTCAGCTCGGCAGGCACAGTGGATCGAGCGCATATCTGAGTTGAACTTCATGTTTGAGTACATTCCGGGCTCAGACAACCAGTTGCCTGATGTGTTGAGTTGGTTGTATTCTAACGAGGCACCTGGAACTGTTTGTGCAGCGTCGGAATACACAATGTTTGATGATGACGAGGACCTACCTTAACGACTGGCCTCATTTGCCGTGTCTATTCCCGTGCTCGTCAACGTCGAGACACGTGCGGCTCTACTTCCACGCTGGAGACCTCCTCCACCTGATTCAAGGCGTCCATAGACATCAAAAGAGTTTGCTAAGCGTATCAAGAGGCTTGTCCTTCACGGTCCACGTGCGGAACAAGTGGAGGACATGGGGACACTGGCGGAAACAAAGGCCCTGGCACATGATGCAAAAGTTGTACCCTCAGCTACACATGACACATTACCCCTGCCGGTGCACTCACCCACAGATAAGCCTACAGTTGAGAGCCCTCTTATTAATCTTCTGAGCAGGAGCAAGGGCAACCTGCATATCCCTACGTTGGTACAAAACCGGTATCCCAACGATCCAACGTTTGCTGCAATCCTGAAAGAACCTAAGCACTGCAAGAATTTTGTCGTGCGAGACGGCTTGGTATTGCTGAAAGACGCAGGGGCTGAGCGGCTCTGTATACCAGACGTAGTCAGTGAGGGACGGAGTTTGCAGAAAATAGTGATCTCCCACGCTCACTCCATGTTGGCACACTTGGGAGCCTACAAGACGCTGAGCCTGCTACATGACCATGTCTGGTGGAAAGCTATGGGCCCAGACACGCGCAGGTAATGCGAGACCTGTGTAACCTGTAAGCGGAGCAAACCAAGTAATCAGAAACCTTATGGGTTGCTGAACCCTCTCCCTGTTCCGAGCGAACCTTGGGAGGCTATAGGGATTGACTTCGTAGGGCCCCTGCCCACCTCCGAAAATCGGGATGGATCGTTTGACTCTATCACAGTAATCATTGATCTACTCACTGCTATGGTACACCTTGTTCTGAGCCGCATTGATTACAATGCGCGTGATATTGTGGAACTAGTGTTTGCGGAGGTATACAAGCTCCATGGGCTGCCTAAAGCCATTATTAGTGACCGGGATGTGCTTTTCACCAGTATATTTTGGACACACCTTCACTCCCTGATAGGGGTCGACTTGCACATGTCCAGTGCATATCATCCCAAGTCTGACGGGTTAACAGAGAGAGCCAACCAAGCCATAACACAAATGCTTCGGCAGTGCATTGGTCCAACGCAGCGCGATTGGGTTTCAAAGTTGCCTGCCATTGAGTTTGCAATTAACCTCACCCGGTCGGAGTCAACCGGCTACGCCCCTTTCTTTCTTAACCACGGTTGGATGCCTCGCAGCATGATTTGGGACCATGCGGACAAAGACAAGTACCCAGGAGTTTGGGCGTATGCCCAGAAGGTGAAATTTGCTGTCATGTCGGCACACGACAGCATTATCGCCGCGCGAGTCAAGCAGACACGAGACGCCAACCGCAGGCGGCGGCCTGTACCATTCTCGCGGGAGGATCTCGTGTATGTGTCTACTAAGAACCTCTCACTACCCAAAGGTTTAGCTCGAAAACTCATTCCAAAATTCATTGGGCCTTACCGCATTCTCGAGGACTTTGGAAACAATTTCCACTGCTTGGATTTGCCAGCCGACCTGAAGCCCCGCGGTATTCATGATGTTTTTCATGCCTCTTTATTGCGAGCTCACGAGCCCAACAACAATTGATTGTTCCCGGGACGACTGGCCAGCCAAGTGGCTGACTTGGCCTATCAAGACAAGGAATGGGCCATTCGAAAAGTTTGTGTCCCATACTGTCAAGAACACAACCAAACTCTATGAAGAGTGAGGAAGTGGCCACAGGGGGAGGGAGGAACGACGAGCGAACCCGCGTGGACGATGACGACAGAGGTAATGATGATGAGGAAAGGGAGAGAGACGACAACGAGGCAGCAGCTGACAATGAGCTAAAGACCAGGTATGTTAGTACAGTGGTGGACTAGGTACAAGGTGAATGTCACCTAAAGACCAGGAGGTAGAATCTGAGGTCTTTAGGGAGCTACAGGGTGGGTTTATATACATCTCAGACAAGGACCCCTGGTACCAGGTCTGTACTCCTAACACTGCCGTGGGAACGTATGGTGTGCTATGGTGTGATGTTCTACAATGTTCCACAATGTTCCAGCACCTTCTATGATCATGTGACCAGTCTGTCACATGTACTTGATCACATGCAGTAGTCATGTGCCATTGATAAGATAAGATAAGGAAATCAATAAGATAAGATAACAAAAATAAAAGGAAAAGAAAGGAAAAAGTGTGCATGCTCGTGACATTACCCCTCTCCTAAAGGCCTTTTCTCCAGAAGGCAGGAGTTGAGTCTTTTCCGTCTTCCCACAAGGATACACGTCATAGAGTTTCTGAAGGTAGTTTCTCAAAATTCTTGTTGATTGGTCAGAAGTTCAGCGCCAAGAATAGAGATGCAGCGATTGGTTGTGGAGCTCCTAGGTGTTGTTTGTGGAAATTTTCTACAGCTTCATCAGCATGAGTGATGTTAGTTGCTGGTTCCCAGGAATTTTCTGATTCTGGGTATCCTTTCCACTTGACACAGTACTGAAACTCTTTCTTCCGCCCAAAGATCCTTGAATCAAGAATCTGTTCTACCTTGTACTCCTCTTCTTCATCAACCATAATTGGCTCCAGTTCAGGAAATTCCCGGTTAGTGACCAAACTTGCCGTCTTGGCCGGTCGCAGCCTATCTACATGGAACACTGGGTGACGCTTGTCTTGAATGGTGAGTTTGACCTGATAATTTAGCTCCCCAATCTTTTCCAAGACTTCATAAGGACCATCTCGTTTCGGTGCTAGTTTTGCCACTGGCTGTTCCTTTGGATGTTTCTTGCGTTCCACGTAAACCTTATCACTGACTTTAAACTGAGGAGCCTTTGTAACTCTGTGGTCATAGAATCGCTTCATGCATTCTGCCGTGAGTTGTAACGCAGCTTCACTAGGGGCAAATACCGATTTCACACACCTTGAAATTTGCACGATTACCCACTTAAATGTTAACTATCAGCAGATAATCCATAAGCAATTTTGGGCTTGGAATTGTTTCTTAATGTTTGAGAATACAAAATAATGCTATACAAATTCTGTGCCTTTTCAGGGGCAGGAATTTATGTTTTTAAGTGGTAGTTAAGTCAGAAAGAAAAATGAAAGGAAGTTTACCTTTCAAGGCTTGGAAAATCAAGTGGAAAAAATGCCTTCCACGGATTTGGAAAAGGGCATGAAAAAATCCAGAAAAGGAAAGGGCAGGTAGAATTTCTGGCGACGTGCTACTGAAAAGTTCTGGAAAGTTGTTTGCCACGTTATGTTTGCCATCACCCGACACACGTGGGAAATCTATTTGTCTTTACAATTTTAGGTTGGTCGGAAATCTGCCCAAAAAATCAATATTGACACGGATTTTTGGAGTGCGGAAAGGCTGCCAGTAGATAGGCTTAAAAATTTGTAGAAAATTCACAAAAAAGTCTTTGATTGTATATCAATGTAACCTACCAAACATAACCAGATATTCACGGGATTTTTAACATCTCAAATAACTCTCACAATAATTTCACGCCATGTGAAATCAGCCTTTGCCCGCAGTGCTTTGGCGTCTTCTTGGGCTTCTCTGAGTGCTCGAAGACGTTCGTCTGCTGCGGGAACGTTTGTTACCGGGTTCAAAGGCACCTGGAACTCTGGTAGATACCCATAGATCAGTTCGAAGGGAGCCTTCCCGGTGGACGAGTGTACCCGGCTATTGAGCGCAAACTCTGCAATTGGCAACCAGTCTACCCAGTCATCCTGTCGGAAGGAACAGAATACTCGGAGATACTGTTCTATCTCTTGGTTCACACGTCCTGTTTTACCGTCTGTCTGAGGGTGATACGCTGTGGACATGGACAACTTTACTCCGAGTGCATTGTAGATAGCATAAAGGAACTTGGACGCAAACACTGATCTGCGGTCTGAGATCATCTGACGAGGTACACCATGGAGTCGAAACACGTTTGCAATATAATCCTGCACGTGTTCGGGAGTTTTCATGCTTTCCCGTGATAGGTAACAATGCACCTGCGCTGTTGTTCGGTCAACTGCAACCGTGATGGAATTGTATCCTTTACATGGCGGCAGCTTGACAATAAAGTCTGTGGTGATGCTCTCCCACGGAGCATTGGGTGGATCTAGCGGATTGAGCGGACCGCGTGGTGGGGCAGGGTACGTCTTGGTTCTTTGACAGGTGTCACACGTGTCTACGTAGTCATTGACAAAGCGTGTCATGCTAGGCAACCAGTAGTTCCGAGATAGTAAATCTAGTGTTTTGTACCTGCCCGGATGTCTGGCAGCGGGCAAGTCATGGTGTCTCCGAACTAGTTCCTTGCGGATCTTGTCATCTTTAGGGACATAAAATTTTCCCCGGAACAGCAACAGTCCATTCTCCACGTTCCATTCTTCGAGTCCGCGGCTAAGAAGGCGAGGTCCGAGTTTCTTGACTTTGGCAAGCGCTTCTGCCACCTCAGTCTCTCGGAGGGAACATTCACGGATTTGTTTCAATAGATCTCTATCTGGCTGTACACTAGCCTGTCCATGTTGAGATGCAGCAGCTCGAAAGACCTCGGGTGCTAAGACTACTCGTGATAGATTGTCTTCTTCGTCTTTGACCTCATGTTGACCCAACCGTGACATGGAATCCGACTTTCCCATAGATTTCCCGGGCTTTGAAATAATCTCAAAGTTGAAGCGTGAAAGGAATAACGACCAACACGCTTGACGACGTGTCAAGTTACGAGCTGTCTTCCAGTACTCGAGGTTCTTGTGATAAGAGAAAATGGGAAATTTCTCTGGTAGTCCTCCCAGGTAATGACACCAGTCTTCGAGAGCTCGTACAATTGCCATGAGTTCACGGTTGTATATTTCATAGTTCCGTTTGGTCTCAGTCATGCCTTCAGACCAATAGGCTACTGGATGCCACGTGCCGTCTTTGGCTTGTTGCTCCAATACCCCTCCCATTGCATATCCGGATGCGTCCGTTTCCAAACGTGTGGGTCTATCAAAACTCCACATTGCCAACACCGGCGCTTCCACAAATTGTCGGCAGAGTTCATCAAACGCTGACTGCTCTTCAGAGCCCCATTTCCAAGGGACCTTGCCCGTAAGACAATCTAGAGGCTTACATATCTTTCCGAAGTCCTTGATGAATCTCCGGTAGAAGTTTGCAAACCCTCGAAATCGGCGGATATCGGAGACGTTTTGTGGTACAGGCCATTCGGCCACTGCCTTTACTTTGACAGGGTCCATACGTAACTGATTGTGGCCAATGATAACACCAAGATACTCTGTCTCTGAATGCTCAAATTTGCATTTCTCAGGCTTGAGAAACAGGTCATGCTGCTGAGTCGTCTCAGAACTTCATGTACCACCGCACAATGTCGGATATCTCCTTGGAATAGATGAGAATATCATCTAAGTAAACAGTGACCTTGCCCTCAGCAATGAGGTCAGCAAAGATGTCGTTCATCATGTTCTGGAACGTAGCCGGGGAATTGGTAAGCTGAAGAACATGACTGTAGGTTCAAATAATCCCGATTGGTGACAAATGCAGCTTTGTGTTCATCGCCTTCCTTGATGCGGACATTATTGTATCCCCATCTGACGTCCAGCTTAGTGAAGAACTTAGCCCCTCTTAGCCTATCCATGAGTTCAGAAATTAATGGTAGTGGATATCTGTTCTTGATGGTAACCTGGTTCAACTTTTGATAGTCCTGAACCGGGCGCAACTTTCCGTCCTTTTTCTTGACAAAGAAGAAAGGTGACGCCATTGGAGATTTTGACGGTCGAATGTACCCTTTCTCTAGGTTCTCCTGGATGAACCTGTCAAGTTCTTCTTGCTCAGGATGCGACAGCGGATAAACCTTTGCATGGAATCTTTTTGCTTCCGGAATTAATTCAATTGCATGGTCGTACAATTTGTGTTCTGGAAGTCGTTGAGATTCCGTCTTAGAAAAGATATGAGTATGTTGACGGTATTGTTCAGGTACCATCTCCTCAAACGTTTTGACTGGTTTGACCCAGTTCTCGATCTCAGCTAATTCACTAGAGTATGTGTATCCTGCTAGAGTGAACAAGTGTTTGCCTTCCTGTACAATAGGTGTCGGACATGTATGAAGAATGCGTCGGGGAGTTCCTTTTCCACCAAGCTGAGTAGTGGCCTGCGCCTGTAACTTCGGCCATTCAGCTACATCCAAACTTCCGGAACCTTCCGTGATCTCCTCGAGGTCTTCTTCATCCTCTTCTGTATCCACCGGCAAGTACGGAAGTTGTTCCACAACTTTCCGTAATCCTGGGATCCTCTTCTCCGTTTAGGCTCAGCTGTTCTCTTAGCTGCAACCTCCTTCGCTTCATCAACCCGTTGCCTGGGTTTACATGCATCAGGACATCCATCCATCCTGATGATGCCTTCATACCAATCAATGGTGGGGTTATGATACCGCAACCAATTGATTCCTATAATTATGTCTTCTGGTCCAATATCAGTGACTGTGAAGATGGTCCTCTCCTCGTGGTCCCCTATCCTCATATTCAGAATGGCAACTTTGTCAATAGCCCCGTCTCAATTTGGGGTTCCATCTATGTTGTACACCGGAATGGGTTGTTTCAACTTCCGGGTTCTGATACGATGCTCTCGAACAAACCGTTTATGAATGAATAGTGTCGAGGCTCCACTATCAATCATTGCTGCAACTTCTTTAGATCTCCGTACTCCTGAGACCGTGATAGGTACGTGAAAATGTTCTGATTCAGAACCAGTCTCTACTACATCAGATGCGAGTGCGGAAAATCTATTGTTACATGGTATACGTGGGGCGCGTGCTTGCGCAGCTTGAATCACGGCCCGAATCAAAAACCCTCCTCCAATCTCTTCTTGAGGTCAGCGTTCTTGGCCCTCAACTTCTCCAATTCCCCTAGCACAGCATTGAGTGTCACTTCCAACACTCCCGGCGAGCTTGACGCTTCTTCCTTCTCAGGCTTCTTTTCTTCGGCCCGAGAAGAAGGTACTTCTCCATTGGTAGCAGCCACAGGAGTCCCTTGAGGTGGTGGGCGTGGAATTGCCGGTTTGGTGCACGTGCATGCAATGTGACTAGGGTCGGTGGTAAGTTCTTGGCAGTTGTAACACCGCCAACCTTGTTGCATTTTGGAGGCGTCAACCTTCATGGGAACCGGACCGTTGGAAGGACGGGGAGCCGGAGTAAACCTGGGCTGAGACTGGGTAGGTCTCGACGTAGTTGACGGGGGAACAGACAGAGTTTTCTTTACCGTTGTCTCCCTGATGCGGGCGTATGCAGCTGCCATTTTCAGGGACCTATCAATCCAGCCTTGGTAATTGGCCGGAGGTGCTTCGGCTGTTGCCAGTTGCCCATAGATGTATTCAGGGAGACTCTTGATGAACCGGATCTCCTTGTCCTTGTTGCTTGACCCATTAATGCGTCCCACGTAGGATTGGAAATTGGTGACGTAAGTACCTACGTCACACGCATTCTTCTCCTTTTTCTCGGCTCCACAGAGCTTTTCCAACTCACGGATAGCAGTATCTTTGGGCGTTGCATCACCGAAGTACTTCTTGAGCTTGGTTCTAAACTTGGCCCATGTATTGAGGTTGTGTGGTCAGCCATATGGTCCGTGACCGGTATTGCCCATTGGGCAGCCTTCTCCGACAACCGGTAAATTGCTGTCAGGACCTTAGTTTTTTTATCGGCAATACTGGCAGTTACCCAGTAAGCCTCGCATTGTGACAGGAATCGCTCTAAGTTGCGGCCATGTTCACCCTTGTATCTATTGGGCTTGGGGTTGTTATTGTTGACCGTGACTTGCGGTCTCGGCATTGCTTGCGCAACTGCAGCTACAATAGCTGCAATCAGGGCGGGGTCTACTGCGGGTGTTGCCATTATGACAAGTACGGGATTGGTGGTGGCAACTGTAGGTAATTCGGGAGTTACCGGTGAGATTTCTGGTATGGATTTGGGGACAGGAACGGCAGTGGTGATTTCAGTTAAGACTGGTGTGACTGTACTGGTATCAAGTTCTAGTTCTCCCGGAACTTCAACTACTCCGGGAACTTCGACAATCAACGGGATTTGACTGTTATTGCAGGGTGCGTAACCAGAGTATCGTTGTCCTTCTCTGAAATGACAAGATACTACAAACTTTTGACCTCAATTTGGACACGGTTGTTGTTTGCAGACCTCGATGTACGCGTGGTCTTCTTTGTTATTGTGACAATCCTGAAGATTGTCGGGGTCGAAGATGTGGAATAGATTATTGCACTCAATGATGACTATCTATTACAAGGGAAGTTTTTCAAAGTATCCTCCATCTGCTACAAATGCAACTCTACTTGTAACTTCTGTCAACCTCTTGCATAATTGCGTGAAGTTGATCTGCCCTACTGACTGCAAGCCCCAGTTCAGTGCTTTGAGTTGGGCAGGTGTACGCGTGGAGAGTACTTCCTCTGTGTGGTCGATGAAGTGCAGAAGTTCATTGTTAAGGAGTAAAATTGCCTGGGTCTGCAAACCGTTCTGGTCGCGAGTGAGTTCGATCAGAATCTTGAGGCGTCTGGTAGTGGCCTCGATCTTCGGCTTGAGGATGCCAACTTGATCCTTGATGGAAAACTTGTGGAAATCGAGTGTCACAGGTTTTTGTGCGTCTGGGCGCAGTGGCAGGGGTGCCTGGGAGACGCAATCCTTGAGAGACGGTTTCTCAATTCGCTTAGCGAGGATTTGCGCGCGTTCTGTGCGTGCACGTTCCTTGATGGACTTGTTGTCATGAGCAAACTGTTTGTGGTCAAAGGCAGGAAGCCTGGTGCCCAGGGGATGGTAGTGAGGGCAACGTGAGACATAGGAGACAATGGCTTTGAGGTTCTTTTCTGTGTAGAGACGAGGACGACCTTGCTCGCGTAGTTCTGGGCGAGCCTCAAAGAAGGACTCGGGTACACGGCAACGAATGCATACGTCCTTGGGCACTACAACCATGAAGTGAGATGTAAGATCAAAGGTTCGGGCCAATACAACGTACTGGTAAACCGGGGGGACTAAACTTTTATAAACTTTTGGGAAAAGAGAGGTGTGCGGTTGCGCAACGTCCAGGCGAGCGCACGGAGATTCTACCCAATGTCAAGAACACAACCAAACTCCATGAAGAGCGAAAAAGTGACAACAGGGGGAGGGAGGAACGACGAGCGAACTCGCGTGGACAATGACAACAGAGGTAATGATGATGAGGAAAGGGAGAGAGACACAACAAGGGAGCAGCTGACAATGAGCTAAAGACCAGGTATGTTAGTACAGTGGTGGACTAGGTACAAGGTGAATGTCACCTAAGGACCAGGAGGTAGAATCTGAGGTCTTTAGGGAGCTACAGGGTGGGTTTATATACATCTCAGACAAGGACCCCTGGTACCAGGTCTGTACTCCTAACACTGCCGTGGGAACGTATGGTGTGCTATGGTGTGATGTTCTACAATGTTCCACAATGTTCCAGCACCTTCTATGATCATGTGACCAGTCTGTCACATGTACTTGATCACATGCAGTAGTCATGTGCCATTGATAAGATAAGATAAGATAACAAAAATAAAAGGAAAAGAAAGGAAAAAGTGTGCATGCTCGTGACACATACCAGCTCAGGACCATTAGCTATCTTTGAGGCAGTCTGGAAATCAGGTGATTGTACCTGGATACCCTACAGCACAGCTAAGGATCTTGGCACCTTCAAGGAATATTTAGCGGCAATGGGGGTTTCCAGTATACGGGACCTACTGGAGGGTGTGGGAGTCCCGCCGACGGATGACCCTCAGGTTTATTTGGGAACTTTGACCCTCATTCCTGCCCAAGGGAGGATAAAAGGGTGGCAAACCTTGTTTGTAGTCGCCAGCTCTCCCCCTCGAGACCTACCCCTTGCTCAGGTAGCAAGTGACTCTGTGTGCTCGCTGAAATGCACTTACTGTCGCTGTTTCACCACCTGTTGTTTGCATTGCGCCAATCTTTGAATCTGTGTCTTGACCTACTTATGGTACGGGAGCCAGTATAGTGCGCTTTGTCTGCTAGCTGATATGGCCTGTTCGAAGTCTTCCAGCAGAGTTGATATTCAGCAAGGACACTGCTACCTTGAACGCCTGACAGACGGGCCGATACTCCTGCGCGATCCGAGTACAGATGTGAAGTACTGTACTGGCACGACCTAAGGTTCGGGTCACGGTCACAAGGCCTCCGAACATCGTCATTTTGAACATCGGTCACAGGTCACAGACCCTCGTGAACTTTCGGCTGGGTGTGTGACCTCAGGCGCTTATAATATTACCCCATATGTTTTTGAGGGGAGCACTCTGCGCACACACAGGCGCCTATTGATACTTTCAGATGTTCGTTGGTCACAGGTCACTGCGTGTCCCGAACTTCCAAATCTTCGAACATCTGAGGGTCACGGTCACAAGCCGCAAACCTTAGGTCGTGCCAGTACAGTACTCCTATAGTGTCAATCAGCTAAAAGTGTATCACGTGTTTGATTGTGAGTTTCGTAGTGGCAAAGTTAACAGAACAAGCACAGTACCTGGAGGTTACCCGGGTTTCCAGCAGATGTGGAACGAGGATCCCGACTGTGCGTGGGGTTTCACCAAATGGGATGACGAGCAGTTCAAGGTTGTCCTACATGGCGCGGCCGTACCTTATTGCCTGTTGATCCCGCACACCGAGGAGAAGCCTAAACGCCCAAATGACAAGTTCCTACACCGTCTTGCCATACTCACTGCTAAACGCGCAGTTGTTCAGGCCAATTTTCAGGAGAAAAAGAAGCAAGACTGCCTGTGTCAAAAGCAATTGTTTGCGCAGACTGGCCTGCTTGGACAACCCTCCTTGTCCTCTCGCAACAAGCGCACCCGGACCTATTGCCATTGTTCTGCACCCGAGTATGGAGAAGAAGATGCTGAAAGAGAGGTATATGATGAGCAGAAGGAAAGGGAAGCAGAGGAGCAGGACGGAGGGGAGGCCAACCACAAGGCGATCACCACGACAGCCACCAAGGAAGACAAATTGATGCGCGCCTAGACAAAAAAAAAAGAATCACCATGGCGCCTTTCCTTTCTCGAACCTAACCAAAACACTTACTTTAGAATATTATTGCATAATATCCGGAGGGCGTATGTGACACATCGGACTGGATATCCAATTCCTCTTAGAATTCTTTGGCTTCTGCATCCATCCTGACAACCACTTATTGTCTATATTTAAACATTTGACTATTACTTTGGTTCTGCTTGGTCCTCGTCTACATAGCATATATACTCCTCTGTAGTACTCAGACCGGCAGCTTTTGTCTCTAGGCAATAAGCAGTCTTTATTCCTGTCACTTGCCACTCGAAAGTTCTCGTGTTTGCGAACAAGTCCACATTAGGATTTGTCAGCATTACAGCGGCACACCGGGAGCTTGGCGGGGGACTTGGGCAATTTGTGAGCTCATCAATAGCTAGTACACATGGTGATCTTAGGCAACTACATAGCAAAGTGAATATGATTAAGAGAATACATATTTTAGTATATGAGAGAGTACATATTTTGGTATATAAGACTGTTACATAGTGTACAAAACTCACTGATGGCATTGTAAATCTTCCAATTCCCCTTTCCCAGTAAAGCTCGATTTATGCCTCTGTAAGGCTCTTTTTTCTTCTGTTTGCACTGCTCACACACTCACACATGTAAGATAGCGTATTGTTGCGGAGCAACTGCTGATAGACTGATAAACCCTAAACAAGGGTGAAGTAGATGCGAGGGGGAAGTGGAAAGGGATCTCCAACAACAACAGCGAGGTCAAAGTCTATGATAAGCAGGCAAGCAGGCACAGAGGCTGAATACTAGCAGTGCAAATGACAGAGTTAATAGGGTATGATACTTAAGTTACATGTAGTAACTCACCTAGCAGTGCAAAAGACAGAGAGGTCAAGATGTAGAGCTAGGGAGGGTAAGGGCTACTATATATACTGTAGCTGGGTGGTCTGTGCGCAAGTTTCCACACTAGGGACTGGAGTAACTGTGGGGCTGGAGTAAAAATAGAACAATAAGGGACCAGGGTAGCTGTCAAAGACCAGGGTACGTGTCACAGATTTTCAATGTTTCTACAAGACTTGCCTTACCAGGCAACGGTATTATGGGGAATATTTAGGCACTTATCCAGCGCTTATCCGGTGTCTATTTAGGGGCTTATCTGGCACTTATCTGGCACGTATTCTCAGTGCCTATCAATTGATGCGCTGATGCGCTCCTTTCCTTATCTGTGTATCACATGATAGAACTCTTTGGCACCTTGTGGAACATGCTGGAACAATGATGTGATAGTATAGAACATTCCATTAGATGATGTCATAGTTCTTAGAACCTTCTGGAAAAGTCTAGCCTTGTCTTAGAACAAGCTAGAACAAGTCTAGCCTTGTCTTAGAACAAGCTAGAACAAGTCTAGCCTTGTCTTAGAACAAGCTAGAACAAGTCTAGCCTTGGGACTGGGTCATGGGGTCAGGTCATGGGGACAATTGCTATTGGTTGATTATTGAAGTGGCACCACTAGGGCATAGGGCATGCTTAGTAAGGTATATTACTTCGGTTACTCATGTAGATATTAGGGGTCTTAGGGTAGTAGCTGGGGTCCTCCCCTTCATGTATATATAGAGGCACTCCTGAGGGCATATCCCCTCAGTCTTATCCACTCTGTTGATAAAGGACTACTCAGTACTTACCAGTACTTTGCTCACCACACCTCTCACACTCTATCTCACTCTATCCCCTCAAGTTTGAACAACTTATCTGGTGAGTAGTAACCTTACTGTTACAGTACGTAGAACAATAGAGCTAGAACAATAGAACAATAGAACAATAGAAACTGGGGGAATCCCTGGGGAATCCCTAACAATGGAAGGAGAACAATAGAACAATAGCCTAGGTTGATCTGGAACCGCTCCAGACTGAGTCTAGGGTTTGGGTCTGGACTATTGATAAATAAGGTAGGATGTCACGTGACCCGGGTTAAGGTTATGTCCGGTAACACTCCTAGCCTGAAAATAAGCGCTCTAGATAGGCGCCTAGTGCTGTAAACTGGTGACAATGTTGGAAAAATCCGGTCTCTGTTGGACTATCCATGTCATTTTACCCCCCTCCTAAAATTCATTGCCTCGATGAACTAAGACCAGGGACTCTACCATCTGCCCATTCGAGGTCAGATGCAGTAGCTTCTGTGATGTTCTCCAACGGTTTCCAAGGAATGGAGTCGAAGAGTGCTTTGGGCAATTTCTGGGGTGCATTGGTATGTCTGGCATGGAAATCTGCAATGCTCTGTTTTGCATTGGTCAGATTTACTGCAGGTTCCCAGGTTACATTGCCTTCTCCATAGCCTTTTCATTTGACTAGGTACTGCATTTGTTTCCGGTAGATCCAACTATCTAGGATCTTCTTGACTTCATAGACTTGTTGATCATCTACTATGATCGGTGCTGGTGGTTCTGGTATGAGGCTGTTTACTCCTTTTTTTGATACGGAGATAGCTGTTCAACATTGATGTTGTCGTGAACACAATATCTGGATTTGAGTTTGATCTGATACATATGTTCACCGGTTTTCTCAAGAACTGTGAATGGACCAAGCTGTCTAGGCCCTAACTTGTCAGATTGCTGATGTACTTTGACATTCTTGGAAGACAACCACACAAGGTCCCCTTCCTTGAAGACTGGAGTAGCTCTGCGGGTGTATCCGCAGACTTTGGCCATCTTTTCCTTAGATAGACGCAAAGCAGCTTTGGCTTCTGTGCAAACCTGTCTGAGTTTTTCCAGACATGCATCTAGATTTGGCATTTGGCTGTGACATCCAACTGGTATGGTAAAGTCCGGTAGGTACCCGTACATGACTTTCAATGGAGAGTGCTGAGTAGATGAGTTGACACGGGAGTTGATGGACAATTCAGCCACTGGGATGTATTCTGCCCAATCATCTTGTTGTTGGTCAACAAAGAGTTGTAGAATTTTTTCTACCTCTTGATTGGTTCTTTCTGTTTGACCATTGGCCTGAGAGTGGTAGGCGGTAGTCATAGTGCCAGTGATGCCTAGCCGTTTTTACAACGCTTGCATGACACAAACTGCACACTGAGGTCCTCTATCAGATATAAACTGTTGGGGAATGTCATGGAGCCTGAACACTTCTTTGATGTGAAGGTTGGCTATTCTGTTCGTTGTAACAGTAGACTGAGTTGGGATTACATGCGTTTGTTTGCTGCACAAGTCTGTGTACACGGCAATCATGTCAAAACCGTTACTGGGTGGGAGTGGTCTGACTAAGTCTACACCAACCACCTGCCAAGGTCCGTCTGGTACTTCAATGGGCTGTATTGGGGCAACCGGGTGCTGTGCTGGTTTGGTTCGCTGACATTTGTTACATCCGAGGACATATTGTTCTACAAATGATGCCATGCAAGGCCACCAATAGTGTTGTGTAACTAGTTCTAGGGTTGCATGTTTGCCGGGATCTCCTGCTGGTAACGCATCATGGCATTGTCGTACAATCTCCCTGCGGACTTCTCGATCCTTTGGAATGTACAGCTTCCCTTTGTAGTACACCAGCCCATTGTCTTCTTCCCACTCAAGTCCACCATCAGTCAACTTCCGGGGTCCATCCTTCCTAAGTTTGGCTAGTCCCTGGACTACCTCTGCTTCTTGAATACTGATGTCCTTAATTTGTGACTCTAGCGGGTCTGACTCAGGAGTACTTGAGGCGGCTATTTTCTGGAAGTAATTATGTTTCAGTACAACACTGGGTAACCACGGCCCAATTCCTGGTGGAAAAACATGAGAAATACGTGAGAAAAAATGGTGATTTTACGGTACCTTTTTGTAGCAGAAATAGCGCCGAAAAACACTGAATATTTCATCTTGTTTTTCTTGTGAGCGAATGGATGAAAAAGTGGCTTTTTTCTCAATGCGTTTTTCCGGCCTTTTGGTTTCTGTTGAAAATACCATTGAGAAACGCTCCGTTTAGGCATCACCAAAAGGCCGGAAAAACGCATTGAGAAAAAAGCCACTTTTTCATCCATTCGCTCACAAGAAAAACAAGATGAAATATTCAGTGTTTTTTGGCGCTATTTCTGCTACAAAAAGGTACCGTAAAATCGCCATTTTTTCTCACGTATTTCTCATGTTTTTCCACCGGAAATTGGGCTGTGGTTACCCAGTGCAACTTGTTCCTTATTGTCTGATGCATCTAGAACTTCCAAGGTTCTGACTCGGGATAATGGGTACCCTTGAGTAAGGGTCTTTCCGGGTTTGTGTGTTAACACAAAGTCAACCAGCTGAGGTACAAAGACCACCGAGCTTGTTGTCTAAACAGGTCCTGGGCGGTTCTCCAGTACTGCAGATTCTGATGATCTGTGATGATCTCGAAGGGTGCGGGTAATCCTTCCAGATAGTGACGCCAATCTTCGAGAGCTCTGATGATAGCGAGCATTTCTCAATCATAGATCTCATAGTTCCATTCCGCTTTGGCCATAGCCTGAGACCAAAACGCTACTGGGTGCCATTGTCCATCCTCTGGTTTCTGCAATAGAACTCCTCCAGTTGCAAAGCCAGACACATCAACTTCAATATGTGTGGGGCAATCGGGTTCCCATGTGACTAGAATAGGTTCCTGAGTGAACGCATCTTTGAGCATTTGAAAGGTGTTCTGCTGTGCTTCTCCCCACTTCCAAGGTTGGTCTTTCTTGGTAATATTGTGAAGAGGACGAGTATGCCATGCAAAGTCCTTAATGAAACGTTGGTAGAAGTTGGCAAATCCAATGAAGCCACGTACATCACAGAGGTTCTGTGGTACTTGCCAGTTGGTGATAGCCTCTGTTTTACCCAAGTCCATACGGATCCTTCTGTTACCAATGATTGAGCCTAGGTACTCGACTTGTGACTGTTCAAATTTGCATTTTTCAGGGCGAAGATACAAGTTGTTGGCTTCAAGTCGAGATAGTACCTCATGAACAATTTTCCGGTGTTCCGTAATGTCTGAACTGAAGACGAGGATGTCATCTAAGTACACCGAGACCTTTCCTTCCGCAATGAGATCAGCAAAGATGGAATTCATCATTGCTTGAAATGTGGCCGGAGAGTTGGTCATGCCAAACAACATCACCTTAGGCTCAAACAGCCCTTGGTTTGTCACAAATGCACCCTTCCATTCATCATTCTCCTTGATCCAAATGTTATGGTAGCCCCATTGTACATCAAACTTGGTGAAGATTTTGGCTTGACAAAGCCGATAGGTAATATCTGATACCAAGGGGAGTGGGTAGCGGTTTTTGATCGTGATTTCATTCAACTGTCGGTAGTCCTGAACAAGCCGGAGCTTTCCATCCTTCTTGTTGACAAAGAATACCAGTGAGGCCATAGGCGACTTGGATGGGACAATATATCCTTTTGCTAGGTTTTGCTCAATAAACTTGTCCAGCTCCGCTTGTTCATTCAGAGACATGGGGTAAACCTTGGATCTGAACATCTTTGGGTTCTCTGTCAGATCAATTGTATGATCCCAGGGCTGATGCTCGGGGAGACGCTGTGATGCTTCTTCTGAGAAGACTTTCTGGTGTGTGCGGTATTCCTCTGGAACCATCTGTTTGAATGTCCGTTGTTCTTTAGATTGATGGGCTTTAGCAGCGATTTCTGTGGAGTACGTAAAGCTAGCACAGGACAAAGCTCTTCCTTGGTGTCCTGAATGATACCGGCTCTGAGCCAGGCCCGTCTCTGCTTCTGATTGGCTGTGATAGACTGGAAGGGTTCGAAGTCTTCTTCGGCTTCCAGTTCCATTTCTCCGGTAGCCCAATTGATCTTGGGGTTTGCTTTGCGAAGCCAGGGTGGGCCTAGAGTACAATCTTCTGGACCAATGTCTGTGACCAAAAAGGTTGCATTTTCCTTGATAAATCCAACTTGTAGTTCGAGCTCTGCTCTGTGTGTGATACGTCCTCCTTGATTTAGAGTCCCATCGATGTTGTGGAGTGGGATCTGTCTTTCTAAGGGGACCGTACGTACTCGGTGCCGGTTGACAAAGTCTTGACTTGGAACAATGCAGTGGCTCCTGAGTCAATCATAGCTTTGATGCCCTTTTCTCTGAACGCTCCTTTGAGCGTAATTGGAACTTGGAAGTGCATGCTAAGCGGGTCTATTTCAGGCACTATGCAAGACAACAAGGTTTCAAAGTAGTTATACATGTAGTTTAATAAAGCTGAAGGCGGCAAATCAGGTTGCTGAGCGGGGCAGGTATTTCCTACAGGCGTGCTAAAAACTGTGTCCATGGGGGAGTCATCAACGTCCTCCACTTCTTCTATGTAGGTCTTTCTAGAGGGACCCGAGGGTGCAGTTTCACCAGGAGTCCTTTCTAAAAATCCCTTTGATTACCCAGCTGCTTGACTTGGTCCGTGAGCGATGACATCTGCTTCATGATGGCATCGTAGTTGAACAGACTCGGTGATGAGGAGCTGGCAACGGACGCAGCGGGTGGAGTAGGCAGGGGCCTTGCAGACGAGAACAACGAAGGAGCCGGAGTTGATGGATTAAACAAGGTATTAGCAGCCACTTTTTGTTGCCTCGGTGGGTACCCGAGAAACCGGCTTTGGCAAACTTGCATCTGATGGTTGCCCCCACAATGTCCGCACAGTTTGCAATCATGTTTACCGTCCTTCTTCTGGTGTTCCTTTGATTGGCATCCGTAACATCTACCATTCATGGCCTTCATGAAGTCAGCACGTGTCTTTCCATTTGGTCCAACTTTGGTTGCGTCAATCTCCATGGCATTGGAGTCACGAGATGGTTGGACAAAGGGAGACGGGGACGAGGTAGAGACCGGGGTAGACTTGAATAGGCTGGGGACAGTTCGACCTTGTTCTCAAGCTTTCTCTTGGGCTCGAACACAAAGACGATTGTCAATGTCTGTAGCCACATTGATGAGGTTGACGAGGGTGATATGAGGTCGCGCAGTGTGGACTAATTCATCTTTGATCATTGTACTCAGATGTTCGTAGTAGCAATCACGGAGGTCTTGTGTTGAGTACCCTGTCCTGTCCATAATTTCCCAGAATCAGGCTGTGTATTCGGGAACTGTCTTTTTGCCTTGCCAGAGCTCCCAAAGCTTGGCTTTAGCATCTACCATTTCATCCACTGGTTCAAATTGGGCCTTAAACGCTGTCGTGAAGTCATCCCAGTCACCATTTAACGCCATCTGATGACTAGCAATCAGGTCCATATGGGGGGTAGCCCAAACTGCTGCGTCTTCTGTCATAAATGACAGGGCTGATGAAATCCAAAGGTGGTCTAACCGGGTCTGACTGCCTTGGGCATTTAACGGGGACAGTTTCTCATTAAACTGTGCGTACATGGAGAAGGCAGCTAGGAAACAATGTGCATTGCCTTTGAAGCTGGCAGGTTTCCCTACCACCCTTTCTCTAGACTTGTTGTTGGCTGGTTGCTGCTGATTCTGGATCAACGCTGTGATGGCTTGGATCAGCTGTTGCTGACCAAGTGTTAAGACTGACTATTGTTGAGGGACAAGTTGTCAGGTCAGAACCCCTTGGTGTAGCTACACTCAAGGTCTGATGATGGTCTAGGCCGCGCAGTCGCTGTCAAGCACAGTGGCAGACAGATGATGGTTCGATAGAAGGAATATTGATACGAAGTGGATAGACTGAGGTTCTAGCCCCATGTCTAGCGGCTATTTATACATGTTGATCTAACTACTTTTGGACCAGTCCGAGGTAGTGGTAACGAATCGGAGAAACAGAAAGGAAGAACAATACAGAGAGAACAGCCACTACTCTGGAAAGCCAATGAGAGAAAAGACCATCAAGGTGCGGAAACAAGGAACAATAGAAAGATGAAACATGAGGCAGAGATCAATAGAGAAGGGGTTGAACCCAAAACAGGGGATAGACGGAGTTGGATCCGAAACAGGGGATAGACAGGGTTGGACCTGATGGAGTGGTAACGGAGGTATGGAAAAGCCGAGGGTTGAACCAAGGCAATGGTAACCAATCGGAGTTAGGTCCGAGACTTGAATGGACATCAGAAGGCAACTGGTAACGTAATAGTCCGTGTTGAACGGAGACGATGTGGATCAGAGAATGATGGGGGAAAGACGAGTTGGATCGTCAAGGCAATTGTAAAGAAGATAACTGGTTATCAAGGTAATCAAAGAAGTAAAGAAAAATAATAGAGTGTGAAGACCGTTCGTAACATTACCTCCCCTTTAAGACTCGTTGTTTGCGAGTGTTGCATTGTTTTCACTGAGTGGAGTCAAAGGTGAAGGAGGAGACTCCGGCGTGGTATCATTGTCTTCAACAAGGGCAGGCACTGTCCTTAGTCTGGTCAATGGAGCGTTGGCAGGAGTGGGAGCTGGTGGTCTTGGAGGTAATGTGGGGGTAGGGGGAGTCATGCGACGTTGTTGACAAGGGCGTTTGACCTGCGGCTCATTCTCTGTTCTGGACCGAGCCAGAGGGGGGCGTGGTACTTGGTAATAATGAGTATTAGCCCGGGCGTTGATAGATGCTGCTTCGCGCCGTATGACTGTAGTGCGAAGACAAAGATCCCTATCCCTTTGAAGTTGCTCCAACCGTGCCAACCATTCCCACAAGATGAGATCAAAACGAGACCGCGGTACCTGCTGGTCCTGTGAGGCGACAAGCTGTTGAACCAATTGTTTGGTGGCGGCTAACTCGAGAGGAAGTCGTGCAGTGGGGATGGTCCTTGCACAGAGAAATTCCCGATCTCGTACTGCCTGTAGCCATGGCCCTTCACATTCCAGTTTGTCTGCTCAATTGCCAAAGACAGGGGGAAGTTGTCAACGGAAGACCATGAGAAACGTCTGGGTGCTTCCCTGAATGGTAGCATTGGCCCAGTCAGGTCAATCTCCAGGCATGGTAGTGTATTCAACGATAGGCGAGGGTGTAAACGTGCGAGCGTGGTTGATGGGGTCAGGAATGTTGAACCATTGGTCAATGAAACCATCGTGGTTGGGGTGCTCCCAAACAAGCCGCAAATGTGCCATTTGGCAGAAGGCCCTGTGGCACCTGGGACTCCGATATGTCCAGTTGCGTGAGAAATCCCCCGTGTTGATCTGGATGGTGTAGACCTCATTGTCTTCATACGCCTCCATGACGTGCCGAAACACCTCCATGATAACTGCCATAGACAAGAATGAAAGGTTAGAAAAGTGTGCAGCACTACTAGGTGCAACATTGGTGATAGGAGGGTTATTGAAAGTGGAAAGACAAGCATAATTGTAAAGAAAATGAATGAATGCGCTGCCGTGGCCGAAAGAGAAGTTGGGGTATGAAAGAAAAGGAGTTTGGAAAGACATAGAGAATGATAGATCAATCAGATGGTATAGGGAGGGTGTAGGTTTTTGGCCAACGGTTGACGGTTTGTTGAAAGTGGTACTCAATCAGGGCGTCCTGTTGGTGGGGGTCGAGGGAGGCCCAGAACAAGTTTATATGATGCTGCTCGTGATCCCGATTGATCTGGTCCGACTGATCACGGTTTTTCACGAACAACATTATGGTGTCACGAGAAAACTCGGTTGTGACTCGGGTATATTGGAAGGCCA
>JABYQR010000243.1:0-71548 GCA_022592445.1 Cytidiella melzeri | reverse complement strand
GGCTTGGCGGCAGTCTGCACCTCAAAGCGCAGTCCCCCGCTTCCTGGGGTTGATTGAGAACGGCGGTCTTCATAGCTATCGAACCACGAGACGCGACCTGCTCATCCTCTTGACGGTGGAAGTCTTGAAGAGGGTTAGCAAGCCGGAATTGGGAGATCACAGAAAGCTTACATGAAAGGATGCCATCTTTGAGCACAAACCATCGAGTACTGTAACCTTTAGCAACATTGGTGTATTTATTGAGATAGCCTCGCATTTTCAGGAGGTTCTGTGGAAGTTTGTGGCTCGAGGAGTGACGGGTCTTGGTTTGCAACTGCACGGATATGAGCAACAAGAAAGGGCCACACAAACGACAGACCCACATTGGCGTAAAAATACTTTCACTCGATCGTCTTTGCTCTGTCCGTCGGCTACCATCCGGCCTTTGCGATCGCGAGCAAAGACGTCTGCTCCAGCACGCACCGCCATCTCAACTATGCGCAGGTCTTTGCGCTTCGCGGCCTCGTGTAACAAGGTAGTGCCTTGCGTCTCGTCCCAGAAAGACAGATCAACTGACTTAACTCGTGGGAGGAGAGGAAATGGACGAGAGCTTCTGGAGGACGTTCATTCAGAGGAGATTCGCATATACTCGCAGGAGCGATTGATATGTAGCGTTGAGATGAGCTCGGGACTCTGTCTCATGATCAACATCGACTGCTTCCCATATGTTAGCACAAAACACACCCTTAATAGCCCGTGCAGCATCCCTCCCTTTGCGACTCCAAGCATGTCTTGCCTTGACCATCTCGGATAGTGTCGTCGATATCATCTTGCTCCAGCAGCAACGTCAAGACGTCCATTCGAGGTAGGGATGCTGCAAGATGCAGCGCAGTCGTTCCCGACCCCTCAGGATAGATTGCGTTGGGAGATATAGACCTGTGCCCCAGTAGCAAAGCAACAGTATCATCTGCGAAGGCTGTCAACGGAGCAAACATATAGACGACGAGTGGGCGCACATGATGCACATCGAATGGCAAGGTGCAATGCCGCTGCTCCTAGGTCGGTGGGGTTCTCTCCGGAGCTGCGCCTGTCACGGCCTATCTCTGTGAGAAACGGGTGAATTTGAGCAGGGTCGCCTACGCAACCCATCGTAAGCCGTAGCTCCCACCTTAGCAGTAATGGGACGCACCGCTGCGCAATACAGACAACAGCCGAACTTGATACAAAGCGTCATGACCACATGAGCCAGATCCTCCAATTCTCGATGTAGTGGACGGACTGTCCCGCATAGTTCGTAACATGGAGGGCGTAGAATAAGCCATTTGTTGAAACATCAGGGAAAATTACAATGTCTCCGGGTGTCCATGGACGCTCAGGAGACATTGGAGCATCGGGGCGTTCCCCCTGATACGGAGCGCTCTGGAGCACGCACACTGAGGTTTGGGGCGCTCTGGAGCATGACGAAGCACATGGTGAACACTTCGAGGTGCTCCGTAATCACAGTAGCACGCCTTTATTTTTGATAATTATAATCGGGCAGTATATTAATATTCAGAATTTAATTGATTTTTGGCCACTATGCCATTGCACACCACGCGCGAGCTGACCATGCATGTACAGTATACATATATTACTTCGAGTTCATGACCTGTAATACTAATGCAAAGCCCAAGTATATATACCTAGTACTCGTGAGGATCGTACGCGTGATGCATGCGCGACATCTAAGTTAACGCATGCGTACGACGACGCTTGATGCATGGGAAGGAAGGCGGTGTACTAGGAAGGAAAAAAGTCCGGGCGTTAGTGATGTCGAAAGTCGATTGTGTCGGAGAAGACCTACAGAGTAAATGATAGGAAGCGAGATTGTGTCAACTCGGAAAGGCCCAATCTTGGGCCAGCGCTATTCAGTCAACAAAGGATCGGTATGGATGGGGATACTGTCATAGGCCAATGTAGCTTACCTTGCTGATGAACCATTGGATGGTAGTAGGGAAAGATGAGCGGCAAGATGAGGAACAATGAGTGTAGAGAAAGGTAGAACATTGCAATTAGAACGGGGGTGTTTTGAGTAGAGAACGGATAGAAAATGTCAGCAGGACGTACCGCGGCGTTTTGAGGTACAACGTGAACAGAACACGCGGAACGTACCGCGGTGTTTTGAGATGGTACGACGTGAGCAGGACACAAAAGCCGTCAATGAGGCGTGAAAATAGAGTGGCGGGCAAAGAGGCTATCGATGAGTAGGTAATCAGACTAGTGGGTGAAGCACAACGTACCACGGGGTTGGGCATCACATCAACACAAAAGACTGTAATGTAAATGCGCGTTACATTAAGTGTGGTTCAAGAAGTCAGCGCGAGGGGATACTACCTCACCTTCACGATCAGTGAACCAAACGCCGTCACACCACTGTTGGTCTCATAGATAGCAGACCCCATGGCGCAGAACAGCCATATCTTGTAATGTCTTAGTGCTTCGAGTACTTCGTACCACTTCACTTTGCGAACATCAACTCCAGGGCCTCGCATCGATCCTGCAAAGAGGGTTGCAGCGCAGTTGTCATGGATGGCCTGACTAGCCCTTAATTTTCGCAATTTACCTCTTGTTTTTATCTGTAAAACTCCGGGCTGCAGCTCAGTTGCAACCTTTCATGCATAAAACTCCTTTGCACGTCTATTAAGCGCCCGTATCACGTGGCTTAGACGCTCCACACGGTCACATTACTTGCTACTACGTCACACTAGCATATGACTTAGCTTAAGTAAGACCACATGGCTACAGACACATGGCTCAGCCCATAGCTAGGGTTTGACGTCATAGATACCATCCACATGGGCTCCTTATTGTTCTTTCCCTATTGTTCTCTTTATGGAAGGATGTTCTCACAGGTGTGGGAATGGAATACAATAGTTGGGCTCCTTTTAGATAGATTCTCTCACGGGTAGAGTTCTTGGCAAGGACTAGACAATAGCTATTGTTCTCTTTTAGGTAGTTCTTTTGTTCTTCGTTCACACGGCTTCTTGCAAAGCCTGCCCTCAACATGGTCTGTGCGCAGGTCCCTGAAGTCTATATATACTGCTGCATGTACGCTCCTAGCCCCCCATCTCGACCTCTTGGTCTTTACTGGGCTAGACAACTTGTATAAAGTCTGATAGCTGGTGAGAGCACTGTGCTACACGCCTGCCACCACCTCCTCGTCGATATCCACTTTGTGTCCCTGTCTGTCACGTCGAGCCTTGTCTCCGTGTCATTAGGTCGAGATCGTTGTGAAACCCTGGGTTCCCCCATTCCCACCGTTTAAAAAAAGTTTATTCCTGTTTGACGAGTACGTCTCCGGTCTCTCCATACCGTTGAGCTACACTTACGTCGTCCGTTTTCACCCCCTACGCGTTGTTTAGTGCCTAAAGACACGCGCCCCCGTTTCAACAAGACCCTCCCTACCACTGAGCCTCAGCTCAAGAGGTCTCTTCCATCATCATTCCTTGACGCTCTCGCTGAAAAGCGTAAGAGCGGTCAACCTCATCGTTGGTCTGACAAAGACCTGGTCACTGTCGCGAAGTACGTGTCCAAGAAGCCGCCTGTCAAAGGCATCACCCTCACCGTCCCCTCTTACGAGGAAAACAAACAACTTCGCGCTTCTGCCAGAGCATACGGAGAACGCGCCGCTGAAGAACGTGCTCGCACTCTAGCTGAGCAGCGAACCCACAAGCCAACTCTCTCGGAGCGGCTCGCTAAGCTTCCCCCGCCCACTCCTGCTCCCGCTGCACCCAAACCGGTGTTGATAGACTTCAAGAAGCTATCACCGGTTGACCTCGTCGGCATCTTCAGGCCGAAACTCACCGCGGTTCGCACCCGCCTACAAGCTCTCACAGAGCTACAAGAACTTCTCAACTGCGCAGACCCCGACCATCGTCGCGCGCTACTCCACCTCGTCAACAAGGTCAATCGCTTCCTCAACCGACTTGACGAGCTCGCACCCGTCACAGCCGACCGCGAGTGGCAACTCCTAGACTGGGGTTGCAAAGCAATTGGGAAAGTTTCGTTTAAGCAGCTTCGCAAAAACTACAGCAAAGTTCTTGCGCAACTTAACGTAGTTAATAACGATAGCTACTTCGAGTGGATCTAGACAGTCCACAGTTTTGCCCACCACGTCTTCAGAAAGCCTGATTTGTGATAATTGTATCCACTTCTTTGATCCTATTGCGGTCACAGACGACCACTTCCGAGCCAACGAAGGATCATTCTACGAGTGTGAAAATCAACCGTGCCCTAATCGATTAAATCAGTTAGACCCAACTGAAGCTATCGAACACGAGTATTACACCGAAACCTACCAATTGCCCTCCGTAGAAAATTATCGACTCATCACAAAAGAAGACATGGACCCTACTCAGCACACCGCCCCGAGGACACTCCTGCTCCTAACCCCACGCCCAACCTGAGCGGTCAGGATATCCTGAATATGTTTGGAATCCTGACGCAGAAAATGGCTGAACTAACCGACCAAGTGGCCGCCCTCACTACAGCACAATCAACGGCAGCCGCTACGTCCACTCAAACCTCCCGGGAACGGAGTATTGTGGAAAAGCCGGTGTCCTTCAAGGGAAAAACATCGTCGGAAGCCAGGCTCTTCCGCCACGCGTTCATAGTCTGGGCGCAAAATCAAGGCAAAGCATTTTTCCAGCAGGACGCCCAAGGCAAAGTCCGGCTGGATAACAATGGCGCGAGGATCTTCGATCCTCACAAACTCATCACCAGCGCCTTGTCATTCATGCAGGACGACGCCGCAGACTGGGCTCGCCCTCACATTGAGGAGCTGGCCAGCAGCAAACCAGCGTTTGGCAACAGCTGGGACATCTTCATTGAGGCCTTCAAGGCAAAGTTTGAGCCTATTGACGCGGTCATGGAGGCCAAAACCAAGGTTGCCGGCATGAAGCAGGGTAACAAGACGTTCGCCGCCCACATCTCGGAGTTCGAGACCTGGGCCCCTCGCACTGGCTGGAGCCAGCAGGACCTTTTCGACCGTCTCAAGTCGAGCTTGAGTACGGAATACCTTCAGCGCGTCTCTTACTTCCAGACCCGCGCTACAACTTACGATGCACTGAAGGACCAGTGCAGAGCAGTAGACGCTCAGCTAGCGGATCTACGCAACAGCACTGGGAAAGTCATGGTGGACAGTTCCTCGGGACATGGCAAGTCCCACCAGCAAGCGTTCCGTGATCCCAATGCGATGGAGATCGACGCCTCTCGTTTCTCCGCCTCGTTTGATGCGCTCTTTGCCGGGCTAGGCAAACAGGAGATCTTCCAGAAATGGAAGAAGGAGATGAGCAAGCGCTGCTCGGTTTGTGGTTCTGAGAGCCACAAGAAAAGGGACTCTAAGCACCCAGAGGACCCGGTTTGCAACCACTGTGGTGGTACCGGTCACTGGGGGTCCGTTTGCCTGAAAAGGCTTCAAGGCGTCCCTAAAGGACAAAAAGTTGCGGCCACCTCGTCGACCTCGTCGACTGCCGCCACCACAAAGCAAGACGCGTCCGACGACAAGGATGCTAAAATTGCTACCCTCAAAGACATGCTGGAGCTTCAGAAGAAGCAAATGGACGAAATGGCGGCCAAAATCAACGCGGTTTTTTGAAAAGGACTCGTGACACAGCCGCAGCTGCGAGTCCCTCTGATACCCCGTCCTCATTCCTCTCGTCTTCTGCCTCGTTGTCTATCCCCTGCCCCTCGTCTACTATCTCCTCGTGTACTATATCATCGCTAGATCGGTTATCATCTCATTTCCGTGTACATGTACTAGTTAAAGGTCTGAATAGAAGCATTCGCGTTCCTGCAATGATCGATTCAGGAGCTACAGCTTTATTCATCAGTCACCAGTTTGTCAAGAAGCATAAGATTATTCAGCACCCGCTCGAAAGGGTTATCTCATTGCATAACATTGACGGAACTAAGAATAAAGCTGGCGGATTAACGCACTTCGTTCGCCTTACACTCACAGTCGGAGATCACACTGAAAAGGCAGAGTTTCTCGTCACGGACTTAGGTCCAGAAGACGTCATTCTTGGGCTACCATGGCTCAAGCGCGTAAACCCTACTGTCAACTGGGAAAAAGGAGAAATGACAATTCCGAGCGGCTCGGAAGAATCTCCTGATGAACCTTTCCAGAAGGTTGACGGTAATCGCAAAGAACGTAGACAGTGGGTCAAAGCCGGTATTATCCAAGACACCACTGACGAAGTCTGGTGTATGGCCGGCTTCACCTACTCTACTAAGCTTGCTGCCGAAGCAAATGAAGCTAAAGCTCAGCGCTCCTTCGAAGACATTGTTCCATCAGAGTACCACAGACACGCTAAAGTCTTCTCTGAGGAAGAGTCTAATCGGCTACCCCAGCATCAGCCCTGGGACCATTCGATTGATCTCAAACCAGACGCTCCTGAGACCATCAAATCGAAAGTTTACCCTATGCCCCTGAATGAACAAGCCGAGCTTGACAAGTTCATCCAGGAGAACCTATCCAAAGGTTACATCATGCCTTCTAAGTCTCCAATGGCTTCTCCAGTCTTCTTCATCAAAAAGAAGGATAACAAACTCCGACTTATTCAGGACTACCGAAAACTCAACGACATCACTGTGAAGAACCGCTACCCTCTACCGCTTGCCACCGACATCATTAACAAGCTCAAAGGTGCAAAGATCTTCACAAAATTCGATGTTCGTTGGGGATATCACAATGTCCGAATCAAAGAAGGAGACGAGTACAAAGCGGCGTTCGTTACCAACCGAGGACTCTTCGAACCTAAGGTCATGTTCTTCGGTCTCACGAACTCACCCGCTACCTTCCAAGCTCTGATGGACAACATCTTCGCCGACCTCGTGGCCGAGGGCAAGGTGGCTGTCTATCTAGATGACATCTTGATCTGGAGTAACAACCTGACAGAGCACCGCAAGGTTGTTCATGAAGTCCTTGAGCGGCTTCAGCAGCACGATCTGTATCTTCGTCCGGAAAAGTGCGAGTTTGAGAAATCTGAGATCGAATACCTCGGGTTGATCATTCGCGCTGGCGAAGTAGCTATGGACCCTGTCAAAGTCCAAGCAGTTTCTACGTGGCCCACACCCAAGAACCTCAAAGAAGTTAGAGGATTCATCGGGTTTGCCAACTTCTACCGCCGCTTCATTCAAGACTTCTCAAAGCACGCACGGCCTCTACATGACCTGACTAAGAAGGACGTACCGTTTGTCTGGGGTCCAGCACAGCAGACTGCCTTCACGTTGCTAAAGAAGGCCTTTACCACTAAGCCTATCTTGGCAGTCTGGGACCCTGAACTCCCTACACGTCTAGAAGTCGATGCCTCGGGCTATGCGACCGGTGGAATCATCTCCCAGAAATCGAAGGAAGATGGATTCTACCACCCTATCGCCTACCGGTCCGCATCTATGACTGAAGCAGAACGTAACTACGAAATCTTTGATCGGGAGATGTTAGCCATCACCGAGGCTCTCAAAGATTGGCGCCACTACCTTGAGGGCTCAAGGAACCGTTTGAGATCTGGACAGATCACGCAAACCTGCAGTACTGGAAGACTGCGCAACACCTCACTCGACGTCAAGCACGTTGGTCATTACTTTTGGCTGACTTCGACTTCGTGTTGGTACACAAGCCCGGTAGTACCATGATACATGCTGATCCTCTCTCTCGTCTTCACTCTCACGCTGTCACGGACGAAGAAGACAACAAGGATCAGGTGGTACTGAAACCGGAACACTTCCGAATCCTCGCTACCAGTACGCTCGCAACTGCTTCTCCACTCGAATCAAAGATCCGAGAATGCACGGAACAAGAAGCAGAAGTTGCACAAGCTCTCGCTACCCTTCGCAAGAAGGGTCCTCGCAAACTTGTCGGCGGTTTACTCGAATGGGAAGAGAGTGACGGGCTCATCTATTACAAGGGAAAACTCTACATCCCTAACAACAAAGAGCTCCGTCACGAAATCGTCAAATCTTGCCATGACACACCCGCGGCTGGTCATCCGGGCAAACACGGCACCATAGAGCTAGTCTCACGACACTATTGGTGGCCGAAGATGAATGCCTTCGTAGAGACTTACGTACTAGGCTGTGATCGCTGTCAGCGTTACAAGTCAGCTCCACATCCTAAAGCAGTACTACAGCCTCAGGAAACTCCGGCCGGACCTTGGGAACACATCGGTGTAGATCTCATCACTCAGCTGCCACCCTCTAAGGGATTCGACTCGATCGCGGTCTACGTTGACCATTACTCCGATCAAACGCACATCATCCCTACTACCACTAGGGTTAACGCTGAGGGGATTGCCGATCTACACTACAAAGAAGTATTCCGACTTCACGGCATTCCCAAGAAGGTGTTCTCTGACCGAGGACCCCAGTTTGCAGCGCGCTTCATGCGTGCGCTCTATCACCGCCTAGGCATAGAGACTGGTTTTACGACCGCCTATCATCCGCAAGGAAATGGCAAGGTCGAACGCAAATACCAGGATATCGAACAGTACCTACGTCTATTCTGTCAGCAACGACAAGACGACTGGGTCGATCATCTGCCAGCGGCTGAGTTTGCACTCAACTCGCGAGTACATGCGGGTAACTCACAAACACCGTTTGAAGTCATCTACGGATATCGCCCCGACTTCACTATACCAGTTGGCAAGCGAAGCAATATCCCATCACTCGATGAGCGCCTTGACAATATGGCTCGAGTACGCAAAGAGACCGAAGCAGCTCTTCGTCTAAGCAAAGAAAGGATGAAGCAACTCTATGAGTCTGAGAAGCGCTCTCCACGCGTCTTCCAAGTAGGGGACATGGTCTGGCTGAACGCTAAGAACGTCCAGATCCACCAGGCTACCCCTAAGCTTGGTCCTCGACAACTCGGCCCGTACAAAGTCATTGAACGCATTGGCGATCTTGACTACAAACTCGATCTACCCAGCTATCTCCGAATCCACCCTGTCTTCCATATCAACCGTCTAAGTCCCTGGCACGACAACGGCAAAGACGTACCTCCACCTCCTGATCCTATCGTCATAGAAGGAGAAGAACAGTACGTCGTCGAAAAGGTGCTAGACAGCAGGCTACACGGACGTTGGAAGAAATTGCAATTCCTTGTCAAATGGGAAGGGTATTCAGACGGACACAATAGCTGGGAACCAGTAGAAAACCTCGAGAATAGTCAAGAAGCAATTGACGACTTCTACAAAGCAAACCCCGGAGCGCCCCGGGTCATCAAAGCTTCACTCTTCGCGGATCTCCGCTTGCACTTTCGGGAATTCAATACCCAGACCGACCCTGCTTTCCTTCGCACGATCTATCCATCTACATACGATCTTAGCTGGGATGAAGGCAAACACATCGGTCTGGATATCTCAAGAACATCACACTGACGGGTAACGTCGAGTCAACGACACCAGAAGGGGAGAAACTTCCTAGCATCCTTCTGACTAGACAATCGGGGCAATTCTGCTGAATCCCTGTAGACGGGTAGAAGACCTCTATCACCACAGCACAGTGATGCTTCGCGAGGACGCTCGATTTTAGGAGGGGGGTAATGTCATGGATGGCCTGACTAGCCCTTAATTTTCGCAATTTACCTCTTGTTTTTATCTGTAAAACTCCGGGCTGCAGCTCAGTTGCAACCTTTCATGCATAAAACTCCTTTGCACGTCTATTAAGCGCCCGTATCACGTGGCTTAGACGCTCCACACGGTCACATTACTTGCTACTACGTCACACTAGCATATGACTTAGCTTAAGTAAGACCACATGGCTACAGACACATGGCTCAGCCCATAGCTAGGGTTTGACGTCATAGATACCATCCACATGGGCTCCTTATTGTTCTTTCCCTATTGTTCTCTTTATGGAAGGATGTTCTCACAGGTGTGGGAATGGAATACAATAGTTGGGCTCCTTTTAGATAGATTCTCTCACGGGTAGAGTTCTTGGCAAGGACTAGACAATAGCTATTGTTCTCTTTTAGGTAGTTCTTTTGTTCTTCGTTCACACGGCTTCTTGCAAAGCCTGCCCTCAACATGGTCTGTGCGCAGGTCCCTGAAGTCTATATATACTGCTGCATGTACGCTCCTAGCCCCCCATCTCGACCTCTTGGTCTTTACTGGGCTAGACAACTTGTATAAAGTCTGATAGCTGGTGAGAGCACTGTGCTACACGCCTGCCACCACCTCCTCGTCGATATCCACTTCGTGTCCCTGTCTGTCACGTCGAGCCTTGTCTCCGTGTCAGCAGTGTTGTGTAACTCTAGCACTACCCCCTCGCACCTTCCTCTTGTCGAAGCTTGGAGCCACACCGTGTCGAAGTGAAATATATAATATCACTGACCAAGAACCAAGGCAACTACAATTCTCCACGCCCAGCTCTCTGTGCACACGAACGTCCGAAAGGGAACACAGCGCGCAAACAACTATTACACCATGTAGCGTGGTGTATGGTGAAACCGGAGGCACTGCAGACCACACAAGAGAGACGAGAGAGAGAGAGGTATGGTTGGACCGAAGGCACTGGCGACCAGACAAGGAGGTGAGAGAGCCAGACCAACAAACGGGGAGACGACAGAGACGTCTGAAAGGGAACACAGCGACCAACAAACGGGGAGAGACGACAGAGATGTCCGAAAGGGTACAGAGACGGTTATGGAGATGAGGAGGAGGTACAGCTGGTGGTGGAGGACTCCGGCAGCAGATGCTTCGCTGCCGTGAGGTTATGGAGAGGAGGAGGTGGCAAAGCCGGTGTTGGAGGACTCCGGTAGCAGATGCTCCGCTACCGTGAGTTGGAATGTTGATGGTTGATGGTTGTGGTAGTTTATCAAAGAGATCCAGTAAGTCGACGTGGCGAATAGATTCACCGACAAGAGCACCACTTGGAGAGGAAACGGTAAGGAGGCTAGGCTCGTTCAAAAAATGTGGGTGGTAGTGATGTTGGTAGTGATGAGAGCAAAGATAAAGATAGTGGTGGGGGGGGGGTGGGGGGGGCGTTGCAGGTGGTGTGGTCGCCGTGGTACGTGGTGGTGGCAGCGAGAGTGGTTTGGGCGCCTGAAAAATGTTGGGCGCTCACGAAATCGGCGCCACCGCCTGCAATCAACACGTCCCCCAGGCTCAATAGGTATGTAATCAGAAGCGGCCGACGCCTGCTCGATTTGGATGCTCCTGATGCGCCAATTGCTGATGAGTCCGCCACGGGATATAATCGTGCTTACGAGTACTGCCGACGGGCGCTCCTTGCGGATCTGGATTATAGTTATGGGAGCTTATATGGATATTACATTTTTATTGCATGGAAATAAATGTGAATGGATATAGAGTGGATATTGGGTGGATATCACTAATATACACGCGATATCCACGATGGGAATTCAGGGCTAACGTGCAGTGTTGGTGTCTACGGAGAGGGCGTGCCAGTCTCCGGAGCCAAACTGCATTGTGGACGTGCTCCTGGGAGCTCCAGAGCACGCTGATCCAGGCACCAGCGGCTACCACGGCCTCGGGAGAAGTTTGTCAAGGTGCCCATCTCCGGAGCCAAACGGTGTTTCCTGATGAACGATGGTGGCCTAATCACTTGACGTTAATCTCCCACCCAATTGCAATTGTCAGCACTAAACAAACTCCGCTAGGCGCGGGCTGATGGCGCCAAACTGAGAGCTCAGCGCGGGACTTAACATGATTTTCAGAGCGTAAAAGCGGCGTGCAGAAAGACGCAGATGGCAAAAGCAGGCCCAGTCTCAAACACAAATCGTGGTTGCTGATAAAGATGAAAGTAGTCGCTGTAAAACACAGACGCAGTGAAAGTGAACGCAGTAAACTCGACGCAGTGAAGGTGAAACGCAGACGCAATAACGCAGTAAAATAACGCAGGTAAGAAGTAGACGCAGTGCAAACGAAATCAGGAGAGTCACAAACGGGAGACGAACTATTGGAGCGCGAGACAAAGCGTAAGGCTATATGAGACTGCAGTCAATTGTCGCGGAGCGACTGCTGATAGACTGATAAACCCTAAACAAGGGTGAAGTAGATGTGAGGGGGAAGTGGAAGGGGATCTCCAACGACGACAGCAAGGTCAAAGTCGATGATAAGCAGGCAAGCAGGCACAGAGGCCGGATACTAGCAGTGCAAATGACAGAGTTAATATGGTATAATACTAAGTTACATGCAGTAACTCACCTAGCAGTGCAAATGACAGAGAGGTCAAGATGCAGAGCTAGGGAGGGTAAGGTCTACTATATATACTGTGGCTGGGTGGTCTGTGCACAAGTTCCCACACTAGGGACTGGAGTAACTGTGGGGCTGGAGTAACAATAGAACAATAAGGGACCAGGGTAACTGTCAAGGACCTGAGTAACTGTCAAGGACCAGGGTACGGAGAACAATAGAGCTAGAACACTAGAACAATAGAACAATAGAACAATAGAATAGGAACAATAGAACAATAAAAACTGGGGGAATCCCTGGGGAATCCCTATCAATGGAAGAGGAACAATAGAACAATAGCCTAGGTTGATCTGGAACCGCTCCAGACTGAGTCTAGAGTTTGGGTCTGGACTATTGATAAATAAGGCAGGATGTCACGTGACCCGGGTTAGGGTTAGGTCTGGTAACACTCCTAGCCTGAAAATAAGCGCTCTAGATAGGCGCTTAAGGCGATAAACTTGTGACAATGTTGGAAAAAATCCGGTCTGTTGGACTATCCATGTCATCAATTTGACTCGATAGACTGCGCATGGGGGCGATAGTGCAGGACAACACCTCCCGAGCGGCAATGCGTATTGCAAGCGAATGCGTGGCCAATGACGACGTTGGTGGAGCTCGTGAGATTGAACTGTACAAGTTCGCACTTGTGGTTCTTGCCTTCAAAGTCCGGTGTAAGCCAACAATCTGGGTGCGGCGCGCGCGGGCGATCACAGTCGAGCGGGACGAAAGGTCCTGAGCGCAGGGGGATTGGGTGGTCGCTCTGAGTGTTGCTGTCACGGAGACAAAGCTCGACGCAACTAAAAGGGACACAGAGTGGAAAACGACAAGGAGGTGGTGGCAGGCGTAGAGCACAATGCTTTCACCAGCTATCAGACTTTGTTCAAGTTGCTAGCCCAGTAAAGACCAAGTTAGCATTGAGTACTACTAGCTATGTAGTACAGGAGGGAGTGGCTTACCTAGCCCAGTAAAGACCAAGAGGTCGAGATGGGGGGCTAGGAGTGTACATGCAGCATCTTATATAGACTTCAGGGACCTGCGCACAGACCATGTTGAGGGCAGGCTTTGCAAGAAGCCGTGTGGGTGAAGAACAAAAGAACTACCTAAAGGAGAACAATAGCTATTGTCTAGACCTTGCCAAGAACTCTACTCGTGAGAGAATCTATCTAAAAGGAGACTGACATGGATAGTCCAACAGAGACCGTTTACAGCCTTAGGCGCCTATCTAGAGTGCTTATTTTCCGGCTAGGAGTGTTACCGGACCTAACCCTAACCCGGGTCACGTGACATCCTGCCTTATTTATCAATAGTCCAGACCCAAACCCTAGACTCAATCTGGAGCGGTTCCAGATCAACCTAGGCTATTGTTCTATTGTTCAACTTCCATTGATAGGGATTCCCCCAGTTCCTATTGTCCTATTGTCTTCCGTCTATTGTCTTTTGTCTATTGTTAGGGATTCCCCCAGTTCCTATTGTTCTATTGTTCCTGATGCTATTGTTCTATTGTCTATTGTTCTAGTCCTATTGTTCTATGTACCCTGGTCCTTGACAGTTACTCAGGTCCTTGACAGTTACTCAGGTCCTTGACAGTTACCCTGGTCCCTTATTGTTCTATTGTTACTCCAGCCCCACAGTTACTCCAGTCCCTAGTGTGGGAACTGGTGCACAGACCACCCAGACACAGTATATATAGTACCCCTTACCCTCCCTGGTTCTGCATCTTGACCTCTTCGTCATTTGCACTGCCAGTATCCGGCCTCTGAGCCTGCTTGCCTGCTTATGATCGACTTTGACCTCGTTGTTGTCGTTGGAGATCCATTTCCACTTCCACTCCTCCTCTTCTCCACCCTTGTTTAGGGTTATCAGTATCACAGCAGTCGCTCTGCGACAGAGCCCAACTATTGTATTCCATTCCCACACCTGTGAGAACATCCTTCCATAAAGAGAACAATAGGGAAAGAACAAAAGGAGTCCATGTGAATGGTATCTATGACGTCAAACCCTAGTTATGGGCTGAGCCATGTGCTTGTAGCCATGTGGGCTTACTTAAGCTAAGTCACATGCCAGTGTGACGTAGTAGCAAGTAATGTGACCATGTGGAGCGTCTAAGCCACGTGATATGGGCGCTTAATAGACGTGAAAAGGGAGTTTATGCAGAGAAGGTTGCAACTGAGCTGCAGCCCGGAGTTTTACAGATAAAAACAAGAGGTAAATTGCGAAAATTAAGGGCTAGTCGGGCCATCCACGACAGTCGCAGTAAGAGCAGGTGTCAAGCGAGTCTGCAATGGAGGCGACGGACGACACTGGCGAGGGTGATTTAGGAGTAGATCTCTCAGGGGAGACCGTAGGCGCTACTGAGGGTTCGGGCGGCGGCGTGGGCGCGGAAATGATGGGGTAGCGACAAAGAACCTTGCGGCGCGGGCGGTATGGGCAGCAACCGTCTGGTAAGTGGGGAACTGTTAGACAATAACGGCAAACACAAGGTGGGTTGTCAATGGTAGGTGCAGCAGACATAAACATGGAGAAAGACGCAATGAGGCAACACAGGAGAGACTACAGCTAGTGGTGCGAAGAGACCTCCTCGACGCGAGCACAAAGCGTAAAATGAACTCTGAGAACTGGGGTGGGGATTGATTCATTTCCTACGCAGTACAGGCAACACCTTTTATACACCTAAAACCTCTCTCCTAAACCTTTCCTTCTTTGTCCTAAGCCCAAATGCAAGAGCGAGGAAACAGAGTGGCAGAGTACTTCCGTCCATGGAGGCAAAATGGCCAGCAAGTCGACGCCCGGCAGGACACAGCGTTGATTGACACAGAGAAGCGGCGCGCGCCCTTGCGCTGAAGGGGCAACAACTGTTGCGAGCAGGTGATGATGTGCCGTCCAAGAGTCGCACAGCGTGGCGTGATAGGAGTCTTCCTGAAACGGGGTTCGCAAGTCAATTTTCTTCTATCGTTGATCCAACCCGCGTCCGAAACACTTGGTGGCTGGCCGGCCCATGATCCAACGCAAAAGGGGTGTGTCTGCGAGTTAGAGTTCAGTGCAAAGGCTCGGCCTCGGATGTTTCCGGCGGGTTGCTGCTCCTTGCCAAGTCCTTGGATCCTCGGAAAACTCCTCGTGACCTCCGTGAACTTCTCGTGCTCGCAACGCTGGGAAAGTGAAGGGATTTGCCGCTCAGGAAGACGCGGGCTGCGCAAATGGCGGGCTGCTGCCGTGTCTCTGCGCCTAGCCGTTTTCTGGGCGTATCAGCGTGTCTCCTATTTCCAGACCCGCGCAACCACCTATGATGCACCCAAAGACCAATGCAAAGCGGTCAATGCTCAACTTGCCGATCTTTGCAATAGCACCGGCAAGGTCATGGTGGACAGTTCGTCAGGACATGGCAAGTCCCATTAGCAGGCATTCCACAATCCCAACACTATGGAGATTGACGCTTCCCGCTTCTCTGCCTCCTTCGACACGCTCTTTGCAGGACTGGGAAAGCAGGAGATCTTCCAGAAATGGAAGAAGGAGATGAGCAAGCGCTGCTCAATTTGTGGATCCAAGAACCACAAGAAGAGGGACTCAAAGCACCCAGACAACCTGGTCTGCAACCACTGCAGTGGCACCAGTCACTGGGGGGCTGTTTGCCTGAAACAACTCCAAGGCGTCCCTAAGAGACAAAATGTCGCTGCTACCTCGTCGACCTTGTTGACCACTACCCCACCAAACCAAGACACATCCAATGACAAGGATGCTAAGATTGCTGCACTAAAGGACATGTTGGACATCCAGAAGAAGCAAATAAATGAAATGGCTGCTAAGATCAATGCGGGTTTTTGATCAGGACTCGTGACATAGCCGCAGCTGCGAGTCCCCCCGATACCCCGTTGGTGTTTTCCTCGTCTTCTGCCTCATCGTCTTTGTGTACAGAACGTATCCCCTGCCCCTCATCTACTATCTCCTTGTGTACTATACCGTTGCTAGATCGGTTGTCATTGCATTTCCGTGTACATGTACTAGTTAAAGGTCTGAATAGAAGCATTCACGTTCCTGCTATGATCAATTCAGGAGCTACGGCTTTACTCATCAGTCACCAGTTTGTCAAGAAGCATAAGATTATTCAACACCCGCTCGAAAGGGTCATCTCATTGCATAATATTGACAGAACTAAGAATAAAGCTGGTCAATTAACGCACTTTGTTCGCCTTACACTCACAGTCGGAGACCACACGGAAAAGGCAGAGTTTCTTGTCACGGACTTAGGTCCAGAAGACGTCATTCTTGGGCTACCATGGCTCAAGCGCGTAAACCCTACTGTTAACTGGGAAAAAGGAGAAATGATAATTCCGAGTGGCTCGGAAGAATCTCCTGATGAACCTTTCCAGAAAGTTGACGGTAGTCGCAAAGAATGTAGACAGTGTGTCAAAGCCGGTATTATCCAAGACACCACTGACAAAGTCTGGTGTATGGCTGGCTTCACCTACTCTACCAAGCTTGCTGCCGAAGCAAACAAAGCCAAAGCTCAGTGCTCCTTCAAAGACATTGTTCCATCAGAGTATCACAGACACGCTAAAGTCTTCTCTGAGGAAGAGTCTAATCGGCTACCCCATCATCAGCCCTGGGACCATTAGATTGATCTCAAACCAGACGCTCCTGAGACTATCAAATTGAATGTTTATCCTATGCCCCTGAACAAACAAGCCAAGCTTGACAAGTTCATTCAGGAGAACTTATCAAAAGGTTACATCACACCTTCTAAGTCTCCGATGGCTTCTTCAGTCTTCTTCATCAAAAAGAAGGACAACAAACTCTGACTTATTCAGGAACCGCAAACTCAACGACATCACTGTAAAGAATTGTTACCCACTACCGCTTACTACCAACATTATCAACAAGCTCAAGGGTGCAAACATCTTCACCAAGTTCGATGTTTGTTGGGGATATCACAATGTCCGAATCAAAAAAGGAGACAAGTACAAAGCGGTGTTTGTTACCAACTGAGGACTCTTCAAACTTAAGGTCATGTTGTTCGGTCTCACAAACTCACCCGCTACCTTCCACGCTCTGATGGACAACATCTTCGCCAACCTTGTTGCCGAGGGCAAGGTGGCTGTCTATCTAGATAACATCTTGATCTGGAGCAACAACCTGACAGAGTACCGCAAGGTTGTTCATGAAGTCCTCAAGCAACTTCAGCAGCACAATCTGTATCTTCAACCGGAAAAGTGCGAGTTTGAGAAATCTGAGATTGAGTACCTCAGGTTGATCATTCGCACTGGCAAAGTAGCTATGGACCCTGTCAAAGTCCAGGCAGTTTCTACGTGGCCCACACCCAAGAACCTCAAAGAAGTTAGAGGGTTCATAGGGCTTGCCAACTTCTACCAACGCTTCATCCAAGACTTCTCAAAGCACGCATGGCCTTTACACAACCTGACTAAAAAGGACGTACCGTTTGTCTGGGGTCCAGCACAGCAGACTGCCTTCACGTTGCTAAAGAAGGCCTCTACCACTAAGCCTATCTTGGCACTCTCGGACCCTGAGTTGATGCCTCAGGCTACGCAACCAGTGGAATCATCTCCCAGAAATCAAAGGAAGATGGATTCTACCACCCTAATGCCTACCAATTTGCATCCATGACTGAAGCCAAACGTAACTATGAAATCTTTGATCGGGAGATGTTAGCAATCACCAAGGCTCTCAAAGATTAGCGCCACTACCTTGAGGGGCTCAAGGAACCATTTGAGATCTGGACAGATCACGCGAACCTGCAGTACTGGAAAACTGCACAACACCTCACTCGACGTCAAGCACGTTGGTCATTACTCTTGGCTGACTTTCAACTTTGTGTTGGTTCACAAGCCTGGCAGTACCATGATACACGCTGATCCTCTCTCTCGTCTTCACTCACACGCTGTCACGGACAAAAAAGACAACAAGGATCAGGTGGTACTGAAGCCAGAACACTTCTGGATCCTTGCTACCAGTGCACTCGCTACTGTTTCTCCGCTCGAATCAAAGATCCGAGAATGCACGGAGCAGGAAGCAGAAGTCACACAAGCTCTTGCTACCCTTTGAGAGCAGGGTCCTTGCAAACTTGTCGGCGGTTTACTCAAATGGGAAGAGAGTGACGGACTCATCTATTACAAGGGAAAACTCTACATCCTTGGCAACAAAGAGCTCCGTTACAAAATTGTCAAATCTTGCCATGACACTCCCGCAGCTGGTCACCCGTGCAAACAAGGCACCATAGAGCTAGTCTCACGACACTATTGGTGGCCAAAGACGAATGCCTTTGAAGAGACTTACGTACTAGGCTGTGATTGCTGTCAGCGTTACACGTCAGCTCCACATCCTAAAGCAGTACTACAGCCTCAGGAAACTCCGGCCGGACCTTGGGAACACATCGGTGTAGATCTCATCACTCAGCTGCCACCCTCTAAGGGATTTGATTCGATTGCGGTCTACGTTGACCACTACTCCCATCAAATGCATATCATCCCTACTACCACTAGGGTTAACACTGAGGGGATTGCCGATCTACACTACAAAGAAGTATTCCAACTTCACAGCATTCCCAAGAAGGTGTTCTCTGACCGAGGACCCCAGTTTGCAGCACACTTCATGCGTGCACTCTATCACTGCCTAGACATAGAAACTGGTTTTACAACTGCCTATCATCTGCAAGGAAATGGCAAAGTCGAACGCAAAGACCAGGATATTGAACACTATCTGCGTCTATTCTGTCAGCAACAACAAGACGACTGGGTTGTTGATAATCTGCCGGCGGCTGAGTTTGCACTCAACTCGCGAGTACATGCAGGTAATTCACAAACACCGTTTGAGGTTATCTACAGATATCACCCTGACTTCACCATACCAGTCTGCAAGCAAAGTGATATCCCATTGCTCGATGAGCGCCTTGACAACATGGCTTGAGTACGCAAAGAGACTGAAGCAGCTCTTTGTCTAAGCAAAGAAAGGATGAAGCAACTCTATGGCTCTGAGAAGCGATCTCCACGCGTCTTCCAGTTGGGCAACATGGTCTGGCTGAACGCTAACAATGTCCAGATCCACCAGGCTACCCCTAAACTCGGTCCTAAACAACTTGGCCCATACAAAGTCATCAAAAGCATTGGCAATCTCAACTACAAACTTGATCCACCTAGCTATCTCCAACTCCACCATGTCTTCCACATCAACCGTCTAAGTCCCTGGCACGACAATGGCAAAGACGTACCTCCACCTCCTGATCCTATTTTCATAGAAGGAGAAGAACAGTACGTCATTGAAAAGGTGCTACACAGCAGGCTACACGGACGGTGGAAGAAACTGCAATTCCTAGTCAAATGGGAAGGGTATTCAGATGGACACAATAGCTGGGAACCGGTCAAAAACCTCGAGAATAGTCAAGAAGCGATTGACAACTTCTACAAAGCAAACCCCGGAGCGCCCCGGGTCATCAAAGCTTCACTCTTTGCAGATCTCCGCTCACACTTTCGCGAATTCAATACCCAGACTGACCATGCTTTCCTTTGCACGATCTATCCATCTACATACAATCTTAGCTAGAATGAAGGCAAACACATCGGTCTGGATATCTCAAGAACATCACACTGACAGGTAACTTCAAGTCAACAACACCAGAAGGGGAGAAACTTCCTAGCATCCTTCTGACTAGACAATCGGGGCAATTCTGCTGAATCCCTGTAGACGGGTGTAAAACCTCTATCACCACAGCACAGTGATGCTTCGCAAGGATGCTCAATTTCAGGAGGGGGGTAATGTCATGGATGGCCCGACTAGCCCCTATTTTTTGCAATTTACCTCTTGTGTTTTTATCTGTAAAACTCCGGGCTGCAACCCAGTTGCAACCTTCTCTGCATAAACTCCCTTTTCACGTCTATTAAGCACCCGTATCACGTGGCTTAGACGCTCCACACGGTCACATTACTTGCTACTACGACACACTGGCATGTGACTTACCTTAAGTAAGACCACATGGCTACAAGCACATGGCTCAGCCCATAGCTAGGGTTTGACGTCATAGATACCGTTCACATGGGCTCCTTATTGTTCTTTCCCTATTGTTCTCTTTATGGAAGGATGTTCTCACAGGTGTGGGAATGGAATACAATAGTTGGTCTCCTTTTAGATAGATTCTCTCACGAGTAGAGTTCTTGGCAAGGTCTAGACAATAGCTATTGTTCTCCTTTAGGTAGTTCTTTTGTTCTTTGTTCACACGGCTTCTTGCAAAGCCTGCCCTCAACATGGTCTGTGCGCAGGTCCCTGAAGTCTATATATACTGCTACATGTACGCTCCTAGCCCCCCATCTCGACCTCTTGGTCTTTACTGGGCTAGATACTTGTCTACGTTTGATAGCTGGTGAATGCATTGTGCTTCACGCCTGCCACCACCTCCTTGTTGTCATCCACATTGTGCCCCTGTTTGTCATGTCGAGCCCTGTCTCCGTGTCAGGTTTAGGTGCAGCAGGAGCGGGAGTGGGTGGAGGAAGCTTGGCGAGCCGCTCAGTGAGAGTCAGCTTGTAGGTTTGTTGCTCAGCTAGAGTGCGAGCATGTTCTTCGGCTGCACATTCTCCGTATGCTCGGGCAGAAGCGCAAAGTTGTCAATTTTTTTTGTGAGAGGGGACGGTGAGAGTGATGCCTTTGACAGGCGGCTTCTTTGACACGTACTTTGCAACGTTGACAAGGTCTTTGTCAGACCAGTGATGAGGTTTACCACTCTTACGCTGAGACACTGAGTCATGTCAAACTAATAACAACCTTAAAGACAACACAACCAACCACAAAGTGGCAATAGAAGTGTAAAGGTGTGGAAGCGCGGAAGTGTTAAAGTGTGCGAGGTGGTCTTAGAGTTCTAGTTTTACCTGTGCTAAAAAGAGCAACAAGGTTTGTGATAAAGTGTATGCGAAGGGAGCTAGGAGGGCAACTACCACGCGTATCACGGGTAAAAGGGCAAGTCGGCGCGGTGAAAGCGAAAGAGTTTTAGCGCAGCTCAAAGAGAACGCGTGGGAGACATCGCGACTTGTAGTAAAACGGCGCGCGGAGAGACGCAGATGGTAAACGCAGGCGCAATATGAATCTCGAACACAAAACGCGGTTGCTGGTGAAGATGAAGAAGTTGCTGTAAAACGCGGGCGCAGTGAAAGTGAACGCAGTAAGCTTGACGCAGTGAAGGTGAAACGCAACGCAGTAACGCAGTAAAATAACGCAGTTAAAAAAGCAAACGCAGTATAATGAAGCCGAAAGGAACCGTAAGAGACAGACAAACTAATGGAGCGCGAGTCGCAGAATAAGGCTATGCGAGACCACAGTCAATTTGACTCGACAGACTGCGCGCGGGGGCGGTAGTGTAGAGCAACACTTCCCGAGCGGCAATGCGTATTGCAGGCGAATGTGTGGCCAACGACGACATTGGTAGAGCTGGTAAGATTGAACTGCACTAGTTCGCACTCGTGTTCCTTGCCTTCAAAGTCTGGAGACAGCCAACAATCTGGGTGCGGTGCGCGCGGGCGATCACAGTCAAGTGGGACGAAAGGTCCTGAGCGTAGGGGAATTGGGTGGTCGCTCTGAGTGTCGCAATAGGAGCAGTTATCAAGCGAGTCCGCGACGGAGGCGACGGACGACGCTGGCGAGGGTGATTTAGGAGTTGATCTCTCAGGGGAGACCGTAGGCGCTGCTGAGGGTTCTGGCGGCGGCGTGGGTGCGGGGATGATGGGGTAACGGCGTAGAACCTCGCGCGGGCGCGGGCGGTAAGGGCAGCGACCGTCGGGTAGGTGGGGAACAGTGGGACAGTAACGGCAGACTCTGGCGGGTTGTTGTTGGTAGACGCAGCGGACATAAACGTGGGAGAAGTCGCAGTGAGACAACGCAGAAGAAGCTACAGCTATGGGCGCAAAGAGACTCCCTCGACGCGAGTGCAAAGCGTAAAGTGAACTCTGGAAACTGGGGTGGGGATTGATTGATTTTCTACGCAGTACAGACAACACCTTTTTATATATCCTAAAGACCCTCTCCTAAATCTTTCCTTCTATGTCCTAAACCCAAACGCGAGAGCGAGGAAACAGGGTGGCAGAATACTTCCGTCTGCAGAGGCAAAATGTCCAGCGAGTCGACGCCCGGCAGGACACAGCGTTGGTCGACGCGGAGTAGCGGCGCGCGCCCTTGCGCTGAAAAGGCGCCACCCGTTGCGAGCAGGTGATGAGGCGCCGTCCAGGAGTTGCACAGCGTGGCGTGATAGGAGTCTTCCTGAAATGGGGTTCGCGCGTCAAGTTTCTTCTACCGTTGGTCCGACCCGCGTCCGAAACACTTGGTGGCTGGCCGGCCCATGCTCTGATGCAAAAGGGGTGTGTCTACGAGTTAGAGTTCAGTGCAAAGGCTCGGCCTCGGATGTTTCCGGCGGGTTGCTGCTCCTTGCCAAGTTCTCGGATCCTCGGCAAACTCCTCGTGACCTCCGTGAACTCCTCATGCCCGTGACGCTGGGAAAGTGGAGGGGCTTGCCGCTCAGGACAACGCGGGCTGCGCAAATGGTTGGCTGCTGCCGGGTCTCCGGGCCTAGCCGATTTCCGGGCGTATCAACGCTTGGCAGCGAGAGCATCGAGGAAAGATGTTGGAAGGCACCTCTTGAGCTGAGGCTCAGTGGTAGCGAGGTCCTTGTTGAAACGGGGGCACGTGTCTTTAGGCACTAAACAACGCGTAAGGGGGTGAAAACGAACGACGTAAGCGTAGCTCTTCGGTATGAAGAGACCGTAGACGTACTTTTCAAACAGGAATAAACTTTTTTAAACGGTAGGAATGGGGAACCCAGGGTTTCACAACAATCTCAACCTAATGTCAAGGAGATGGAGCTCGACGCAGCAAGTAGAGACACAAAGTGGAAGACAACGACGAGGTGGTGGCAGGCGTGCAGCACAATGCTCTCACCAACTATAAACCTTATTCAGGTATCTAGCCCAGTAAAGACCAAGTTAGATTGATATTACCCGCTATGTAGTACAGGAGGGGATTTGCTTACCTAGCCCAGTAAAGACCAAGAGGTTAAGATGAGGGGCTGGGAGCGTACATGCAGCTGCTTATATAGCCTTCAGGGACCTGCGCACACACTATGTCAAGGGCAGGCTTTGCAAGAAGCCGTGTGAACGAAGAACAATAGAACTACCTAAAGAAGAACAATAGCTATTGTCTGGACTCTGCCAAGATCTACTCGTGAGAGAATCTATCTAAAAGAAAACCAACTATTGTATTCCATTCCCACACCTGTGAGAACACTCTTCCATAAAGAGAACAATAGGGAAAGAACAATAAGTGTCCATGTGAGTGCTATCTATGATGTCAAACCCTAGCTATGGGCTGAGCCATGTGGTTGTAGCCATGTGGTCTTACAAAAGCTGAGTCACGTGCCAGTACAACGTAGCAGCTAGTAACGTGACCATGTGGAGCGTCTAAGCCACGTGATACGGGCGCTTAATAGACATGTGCAGAGAGGGTTGCAACCAGGTTTCAAAGGTAAAAACTGGAGGTAAAATGCGAAAAATAAGGGCTAGTTGGGCCATCCACGACAATCTTGATTTGATCCTCATATAGGGCCCCCTTCTTGTCGCTGTCTTGCAAGTCTTTGACTGTTACATTCTGATCACGCGCACGTACTTCTCGGCGGTGGCCTGCTAGTAGAGATTCTTTTCGGGCTTCAGCTTGTCCTGCCTTTGTTGACGCTTTGGACTTGGGTGAATCATTGTTTGGGATCTTGCCATTAATCTGCCAGGCACAACATTGGCAAAGTTTTGCTACTGATCTGCTTTCAGAGTTCCCTCATTGACCTGAGTACACAACGGGTCTATTAAATCCTGATATAATTACAACCCGGTGACTCACCTTCGCAGGTATTCGGCCAATGGACCCAGGCCACTTCATTGACGCCAAAAAAGCAGTGAACTTCTCCGTTGGCTTATCGTGGTGATTGCGTGCGTTGAGCATTCCCCCACCCACTATAACTTCCTGCATGATGTGATGCACCTCCCCTGTAGCGAAGAGTAAGTATGGTAAGCCTGCATTCACAAATACAAACATCTCACCAAGAAACGTGGCATGCATGAACTCTAGTGGAGACCTTCATGCTGGAAGCCAACCAAGCGGCTCGTCCAGTACTGTACTTTGTATACCTTTCATTCGGTAGTCTCGGTTCCAGACGTCAGGGAGAGAGGGAGACAAAGGCAGAGACGGTCGTGGTGCTCCCGGAGGCAGTTCCTATATATAGTAATTCTGTTTGTAGCCCAGATATATCGAATGATGGCGCGGATTGTTACTTTGCGTGCGTCCTGACGTCTGGTCTTTTTCGCCCGTCTGGGTGTAGATCATCCCCCACGTGGCTCCACTTCTCAGGTACAGACGCGCAATCTATGGGCGCCTGAATGTAGATAAGATCCTTCTGCGCTTAACCCGTCTCCTGCCCGTCAAGCGCCCGAACCGCTCTTGCTGCCACCACCACGGACCACGGCGACCACACCACCTCCACCTCCTGCAATGCCCCCACCCCCCACCCCACCACCACCACCACCACTCCTACTCCTTTTATCTTTGCTCTCATCACTACCAACATCACTACCACCCATTCCAACGAGCCTAGCCTCCTTCCTCCTTTTCTCTCCGGTGCTCTTGTCGGCGAATCTATTCGCCACATCGAGTTACTGGATCTCTTTGGATAGACCACCATGACCATCAACCACCCACATTCCAACTCACGGTAGCGGAGCATCTGCTACCGGAGTCCTCCAACACCGGCTTTACCACCTCCTCCTCTCCATAACCTCACCGCAGCGGAGCATCTGCTACCTGAGTCCTCGGCCAGCACCAACACCTCGACGACAACCTACAACACACGTTCTTAGACACAGTAGCGGAGCATCTGCTACCGGAGTCCTCCAACATGGTGTTCTCCGGAGGGACAATCGGATGGATATAATTCGAGTTTGAACCTTACTCTACAACTCACACAATGTACCAATGAATCCTCGTGTACACACTCAAACAGACCACGGGTACGTCTTTCTCCCTCGTTGTGTGACAGAGGTTGCAGTCGTGCCGAAGAACTCTCAAACTTATGTCTGACTCTCGTAGTGACTACCGACCAACTTGCGAACATGGTCCCTCACGTATTACCTTCCCTATAAAATGCCTATATTTCAACCTCTCTCCTCTCTGCAACCACAGTCCCATTCCAATGCCTCCCCTTGCCCCTCTACTCTCTCACCTCCAGCTAGGTGACGATGAAGATCAAGTCCTCACCGAAACAGAGGTTCAAGCGCGCCGCTCGGGCATACTGGGACGCACGGATTATTGCAGGAGCATTCTCCAGAACCTTTCCACGCGTGAGGTCGCTAGGCGCATCGAACTGTCTATCAAGTACATGCGCAAGACCCATCAACTTGACATAGCAAATCTCCTCTACTACCTCACGGCCCTCCAGGAAGACGCAGCGGATACACATGAGACTAAGTAAGTGCTAAACCATTGGAATGGTATGCGGGACATCTCTCACACGTTTTAGGTACGCCCGCACCGCCTTCCTCCACTGCGACAACTTCGCGTACATGATCCGCAAGTGGAGACATGGCCGAGACCGGTTCCACACAAAAGGGTTCAGAACTCAAGCTGTGCGGGTCGAGCTGGACAATTGGTCTGTCGAAAACGTCGGCATGCTTGTCGACGCCGAGATGGACCAGCTGAAGGAGGTTATGACAGCGCCTACCAAAAACCTCTCCGAGGAAGATCTCCTCACCCTCGACCTTCGAGACCTCGCGACCAAGACCCAGGTAAAGGCTCCTATTCTATGGAAGATTCTTTACGGCGCCTCCACGACACCGACACAAATTGAACAAAACACGTATAAAGACCCCACCGCAGTAAGCCCGCCATCTCGCGCATTACTGTGCCAATGCTCACGTCGATACAGCCCATTGTCATGATGGTTAGCATGTGCTCGTACAGTCAATCTCAGCGCTGCTGTCTCCTGCAACGATTTAACAGTGCGTACTTCAAGGCGAGTGGTCTTGCCGCCAGGGCCAACGACACCACACATCTGTATGGGATTACCATGAGCCACTTGTGGGTATACCAACTTATTGACAGGCTCTCAGAGGACGCGCGGCAGCGGATGTTTGCCAACATCCTCAGGTTCCCCTTCCGTGTCTCGCAAGACAATCTCAACCTCGCCTTCAAGGTGTATGAACAACGCACCAACAACCAGAGCCATTTCAACAGCGGGACTGCAGCCACCGTATACGTCATAAAGGATCCCTCCGTTGTGTGGCCACGACGTGACAGCTATCAACAACAACGTCGTGCGCAACTTCGGAATATCATTATGCCTGTCGAGATATTGAAGCTGGAAATCGCTGCTGCCCCTCGTCTTCGTATTCGCGCCATATACAGGGTCCTTCAGTTCCTCGTCAACGCTCCCGCCTTTGATTTTGACCACTAGGAGCACAAGAGTGCCGGCATCTTCTCTCCTCCCCCTCCTGTCTTGCAGCTACCAACTGGTGAACAGCATGCAGTATGTCAATACATGCTCGACACTGTCCACATTGAGTCTGCCTCTCAAGAGGGGACTAGGCATTGTATGGACGAGTGGCTGAGGCAACTCCGCCTTGACGGTCCCGACGCTCAAAATCACCATGCCTTCAAGCACGTCCTTGTCTGGGCAGGTGATCAGCTTACGACAGTCCGGATCTGCTCTATCAAGAAAGAGCGGAGCGAAGACTTCAACTTCCTCCAACACTTTGACCAGGCCGTTGAGGTTTTTGGCTGGTTTCATGCACAGCTTGCCGTGGAGACTTCAATTCACCGACAGTACTTCAAGACCATGAACCTCTTTGGCCTGAAGCATGGCTTCGACAATCTCAAGCGCAAGGGATTGCACACTACGTCTATCCAGGGTGCGTTGCGTGTCAGGGTACAAAATCATCTATACTGATCACATGTACAGGCCCGTTTCATCACGGAATGCAGGAGGCCCTGTGGCATACCACAGATTCTCGATTCCGCAACATCTGGCTCATTGTCTGCCAGAAAGACGAGATCATAAGTCTACGCACACTTTTACCCACGCAGCTGAAGGCTTTTGCCACTCGAATAGTCGACGAATACGCTTCAACATCCGCTCTCGTACGGCACAAGATGTTACCGCGCCAGGAGCAGGACAACATGCTCATGCACAGCATCCTGCTGTGTCGGGATCTCTTAGACTACGTTGACCTCGACGACGCCATGAAGACAGGAGATGTTGGGCGATTGGAGGACCTCCTACCTCGCCTGCTCTTTTGCTTCAGCGGTGGACCGAACTCAAACTACACCATAGAGCTCCTTGAGCTGTTGCAGGCTCTTTGCCATGAGTGGACCGAGGAGCTAAAGTGAGTCCCCCATCTCTACACCCGAGATAATATTGATGTTTATCTTCATAGATCCTTTGTCATCCGTCACTGCTGGCTGGCAAACACAACAGGACGCAAGGGTGCGTTTCTCGCGTTTGACATGTTGCAGGAGCACAACATCCGAGACATCAAGGTGAGTAACACCCCTACCATCTGGTATCGTTTCCTCATTATGCCCACCAGCACATTTTCGCTGTCCATGGACCCTTCTCTAGCTGGGAATACATCAAAAAAATCTCCGTGTCCATACCTGCTCAGCGTAAGATCAAAGACCACGTTGAGAATGAGTTTAATCACTTCCGCCGAGGCAAATCGCACACAACGCCGGAGTCCGAGACGGACATCGTAAATCTGTTGGATCACTATCGCAATGGCACGCCGGGGCCACATGTTTAAAAGCCTGGCCGACACCTCAGTTCGCATCCCCTCGACTACGTAGCGATTGGAAGTGATGCTCAGAAGCTTACCACGAAGATCAAGCGGTGGTCGGCCAAACGTGTCTCAGTCACATCAACGGAGGAAGACTTTGAGGAGGATGAGGGTGCAACTTCATTGGCAGACGCAGATGCAGTTGTAGTTTTATAAATACATATTGTATTCCTACTCAAATCGAAGTCGTTTGAATGGTCGTACAAGCTTCTCATCATCGTTGCAGTCATTTTGAGAGGTTACCGTTGTGCGTTTCGAGACCGGGCGAGGCTTCAGGCGATCCTTGGAAATTATTGAAGTAGCTGAAGAAGTCGATCGCGCAGACAGCGCAGATTCTTGGGTCTCTTTGTGGGAGACGGCTGGAGCCTCTTCTGCCTTGCCTTGGGACATCGTGAGAACAGGCTTGCGCGGTTTGCAGGACTTGCGGGGCTTGGGCTTTGGTTTTGCTGGTTGAGGTGCAATGGCAGTGTCACTAGCGAGAGACGAGGTCGAGGGCAAGGTTGCAGACAAACAGGATGCAAGGGTAGTCATAGAAGGGTCATCAAGTGCTTGAGGCAAGATCACTCCAGCATCGGCAAGAGTAGACAGTTTGAAGACAGTCAATGAAGGTAGTGTCGAGTCTTGAGGAGACTCAGAATCATTAGGCGGCCTGAAAGCGATACAAGGCTTGATTTGAGTTTTGCGTTTGGCAGGGACTACAGGCGCGGTGGGCATTGGAATGGCGGCTCGGGGCTTAGCAGGTCGACGAGGAATCAGAGTAGGTACAGAGGTTTCAGTCCGGCGATAGTAAAGAGGAATAGGTACAGAATCCAGCGGGGGAGTCACGACGAGGGTGATGAGCTCAAGCGCGACAGTAAGCACACTCTCCACGTAGTAACAGAGCAGGGCCTCTTCAAAGGGCTCCGGTAGGGAAAGAGGGTGTGTTGGGTCTTGGGGGTTGTCCTGGAGAACAAAATTGTCGACGTCTTCGTCCCATGCAAGATAAGATCCTGGTCGAGGGGGGAGAGTGCCGTCTTCTAATTTCTTGGCAAGACGGTCGCCCTTGCGAATCTTGTTTCGGTCTGAGTTAGTGATGGCTCTTTGAATCGCTGTGTTCTCTTTGCGTAGCGCACTGTTCGTCTGTTTCTTGAGCTCATGAGTCGCCAGCCAGCTAGTATCAAAATCTTCGATCCTCTTGAGAATTCCTGGTCCAAGTTCGCCAGCCCACGCCCAGTCCGGCAACGCAATCTCGAGATTGCCCATGGTCTTGATGTGTGCTTGAAACGCCAGAGTAGATAGCATCCGGTCAGAAATGAGAGATTCGGGTGGGAGTACAGCTGGCTGGTACTTGGCCTGCCAAACCTCATGTTGCCACATCTGTAGGTCGTTGAGGATGTCCTTCTTACGATTGTTCCAACGTCTTGACGCGTCGTTAGAATACTCTGCCAATGGAGGTGGGGGACGCCTTGATTCTATGCGGGTGATTAGTGCGAGCAATGCTGTCTCGGCTTCTGACAAGGCAGCCTGGTTGCTGTTGCCACGTTTGCGGACACAGTTGTCACAGCATATTACGGTGAGAACTAGCATACATCAATTAGTGTATCACGCTTCGAAAAGATGGACCTACCTCTATTTCCACGTGGATTCCTGTAGTAGGCATCTACAACCTCTCAGCAACACCCACCAGTAGCAGCGAGTGATCGCATGTGTGGTTCCACTTTCTTGCGGCGGTACTTGAAGTTGTTGTCCACAGCTTCTTCAGCTTCTGCATCTGGCGTCACGGTTGCGGCAGACTCTAATATATCTTGATCATTATGGTCTGGCTGCTGGTCCAGGAGTGGCTCCTCATTGTCGTCGTGGTATTCAGCAAGATACAGATCGGCATACATGAGGTACTCCTCCTCATCCCAATGATATTCGTCTTCTTCTTCTTCTTCTACGGTGCCTTGTTCCTGAATCTCCGCACACTGATCTAGTGCATGATCGAGTTCCTCAGTCTTGACTGCAGCCGAGGTGGCCCAGGGAGCCTCTACTTTCTGCTTCTGTTCCTGCTCGACTGACAGTGTGGTATCAGAAGACGATGGCTTACGCTTCCGCACCTTACTGAAAACCGATGGCTCCACAAGAAGGACAACAATAGCTGGCGCACTATCACGACCAGCTCGTCCCGCGTGTTGAGTAAACTGAGTGAGCATCTCCGGAATCATGAACTGGACTACCCGTCGTATGTCTCCCAGGTCCATCCCCTGGGCTCAACAGTGAACACAAGTGATGCTGTAGATGCAGAGAGCATACGTACCATTTTGGCCACTTCAGTGGCAAACAATATTCTGATCTTGCCATCACAAAAGCGTTTCATAATCTTGCGCTTGGCCTCGGAGCTTTTGGTAGCCCACATCGAAAAGATCTGGTCGCGGTAAGGAGAATTATCGGGTAGCTTGCCCTTGATGTACTGGCCGGCTCGACGGGCAAGGTCTCGAGTCTTGAAGAAGACCATGGTGCGAATGAGCGGTCTGTCTTCATCTACCTCGTCTAATAGGAATTCCAACGCCTCGAAGTCGTTGTCACTTGCAACTGTGCGACAAATTATGGGAGTAATATTTGCGCGATCGTTACCCACATTTAAAATGAATGTATTTCCCTTTGTGAATGACAGAGTACTGATAAGCGAGTCTATCATAGATGGTGTGAGAGTAGCAGAGGTGGCGAAGATGGGCTTTCCGGGAAGGTAGGAGCGTGCTTTTTCGATTTTGCCGAACGCGGTACAAAACTTGTCCACTCGAGGACGCAGTGCGCTTCGTCTATAACTGTTCCAATGATCTTCTTCGTCCATTCTGAGTTTCGCATCATCTTTGAGAAAACAGGGTGGCCGAAGATCATCTCCGGTGATGTGAGTATCACCCGAAATTGGTGGTCCAGCAGTTTCTACATGCAGTAGGTGAGAATTTGGTAGAGTGGAAGGATTGACACATACCTTGTGAAGAGTATTATCCCTCTTCCACATGTCTCAGTTGACAGCAAGAGCTGGGAGACCCATTGCGTTGCAGCGATCAGTCTAAAAAGTGCACACGCGCAAGTGCATATAAGGAGCTGATTAGCGTACGAGGGAGATATTGACGTGAGAAATACGGACCATGTTGTACTTGAGCTCATTCAAAGGAGAAATGATTACGAGCTTCGTTGTTTCCGTCTTGTCCACGAGGAGAGCTTGTAAGAATGCGAGAGTCTTGCCCGAGCCTGTAGCGGAAGCCAGAAGTACATCCATACCAAGAAGGAACGCCTCTCCTGGGTCAGCCTGATACCACTTTGGAGTCTTGTTTTGAGTCCTCTTCTGTGTTTCGACCTTCATAGCTTCCCGCGCTGCAGAGGACGAGTACTGTTGCTCCCGATCAGTTTCAGCTTGCTCGCGCACTCGTTCAAGGTTCCGGTAGCTTTCCGCATGCATTTTGGTCCTTGGAGCAAGCGGTTGAAGTTGTATGAGGAACTCTTGATCTGATTATTCGTCAACGGTAGATCTCTTGCGCTTTCTGGGAGTACTACGAGCAGGGGAAGGAGGTTTTGGAGATACAGAGCCGGCCAGTTCTTGAGGCAGTTCTACAAGAGGAAGGGGCGGGTAAAAGTCTCCATAGTCAGAGTCAAGGTCCATGTTGTTGGACTTAGCAAATTCCGAGGGCAGGGGACACGCTGAAGGTGAGGGAGACAGACTGACAACGAACGGCGGGAGGGCGAGCGCGTCCCGAGGCGAGCAATGTTGATAAGGCGCCCATAGATTGCGCGTCTTCATCTGAGAAGTGAAGCCACGTGGGGGATGATCTACACCCAGACGGGCGAAAAAGACCAGATGTCAGAACGCGCACAAAATAACAATCCGCGCCATCATTCAATATATTTGGGCTACGAACAAAATTACTACATACGGAAGGAGTGCCAGCGACTGCCTCCGGGAGCACCGCGACCGTGTCTCCCTGTCTCCCCTGACGTCTGGGTACGAGACTATCATTCGGGTGATCTCCTCACGCTGTGCAGCGTCCTTATTTTGAGCATAGAATGCGCACTTCAGGTATTGCCAGTCCTTACGCGGTTGAAACTCTATAGGCCGTAAATGTACATCTGACACAGGTCAATCAATTTATAGATTGGCTCATTTTGTGGAGTGAAACAGTCCCCATGTGTGAGCAATGCCACCGTTTGACAGCACCACGGACACATGAAGTATTTGCTGGCACACAATCAGAGCCCAGTTACCTTACAACTAGCAGGTAAATCAGAAGAATTCATGAACACAAACACGTGAGTAAGCATGCACTTGTTGACACCGTGGGCTCTCAGCGGAATGCCTGCCATTCAATCAGATGGCTGCAAATGAGACTGAGATGAAGGGCGTACCGTCACCAAGCTGTAACATGTCAGCCACGAATGACCAAATGACGGCATTGAGCTGCTCAAGTGAGGGCTCGCCAAGTCCTGGTATGACACAAAGGAGCACGGTTTCATCGCAATGAGACCGCTTTTGCTTTGGATTGTTTAAGATGGTAGCGTACATGGCACTGTACGAGAACTTGCTTGCAAAATTGTTGGTCTTTATGGAAGTAAACCTGTGGCATCAATGAAAATTGACCACCATAGAGCACAGCGAGAGATGGCATACCAGTTACAATTTGTGAAGAATGAAGAAGAATTATTCCAGTGTGCTCCAGCACATTGATGCCTTTTCAGATGTGACCTTTTTGTCCCTCAAAGTGTGGGAATCTGATGGCAGAATACAGAAAGTAACAGTGTCAATAACAAAACAATGAATACAGCTGATGGCATCACACTGGCCTTGTTGTCAGCCCTTTATAACTTTGTATCAGATCACTTTTGCAATCAAAATGCAGTCTTTGATTTTTACAGACTGTGTATGGGTACAAATCTGTACATATTATATGGCATTGGATAGCCCTACCTTGTGGCAACATCTTGGTACAAACATGCTGTCAATTGAAGTGGAATTGAGCTTGTTATGGCCTGTCTACTGAAAAAGGTCACTCAGACTCAGATTCAAACTGCACTCTTGCTATGATGTCAAATTCTGGTCAGGTACATGTGCAGCAGTCTACAGAAATTGCTTGCTCTCTGAACAAGGAATATAATTAGAAGACATGCCACACATAGTATTGGCTTTGAGCAAGACTTTGGAAGCTAACTACCAAATCTCAATCCCTACATTCTTGGACAATGTAAACTTGTGGCTGCATTGGTAGTGAGTACTGTATCTGATTGTTTCACAAAGTTTCACAACTGTTAGTTGCTCTCCAAGCAAGAGTCACAATCAGAACACAGCCTGTGGCAGTTCTAATGGGGTGAGGCAGTTCAGACATCAACAGTACATGGTTGCATCAGCAGCAAGCACTGCATTGGATTGTTGCACAAAGTTTTACAACCATTAGTTGCTCTCTAAGGAGGAGTTAAAATCAGAACATAGCCTGTGGCAGTTCTGATGGGGCTGAGGCAGTCCAGACATCAACAGGCCATGGTTGCATCACAATAGAGCACTGCCTTTGATTCTTCCATACAGTTTCACAACCACCAGTTGCTCTATAAGCAGGAGTTACAATCAGAGCACAGCCTGTGGCAGTTCCAGTGGGGCTGAGGCAGTTCAGAAATCAACAGGACATATTTCAATCAGCAGCAAGCACTGCATTTGATTGTTCCACAAAGTTTCACAACCACTAGTTGCTCTATAAGCAGGAGTTACAATCAAAACACAGCCTGTGGCAGTTTCAATGGAGATGAGGCAGTTCATACATCAGGCAGTTCTAGTGGGGCTGAGGCAGTTCAGACATCCACAGGACACGGTTGCATCACCACAGAGCACTGCCTTTGATTCTTTCACACAGCCTCACAACCACTAGTGGCTCTATAAGCAGGAGTTACAATCAGAACACAGCCTGTGCAGTTTCAATGGAGATGAGGCAGTTCATACCTCAACAGGATATCAAGCCCTTCATTTCTTAAGCAAGCAATTTTCTGTCATCAGCAGTGAACACTGCACAAGATTCATGATAAGATATATGAAGCCCCTTGCCACCATTGATGACTACCCTCATCAATGTATGGCTTGTTTTCCTGCAACCAAACTTATTATTTGTAGTACAGTCCTTTTTATCCTAGATCAAGTTGCCTATCAAAGGTGTCACCAATAGCAAATGCCTGTAATACAGTCAAGATTGATGACCAGATGGCTTGGCAAGGTCCTTACCAGGAACAAAATTGTTTACTGAGGTTCTTTGTGATAACAAAGTCACAGGTGCAATTAACTATTTCATGCTATATGATTCATTCAATTTGCTATCAATAACAAAATCACTTGTAGCTCTGCTCCTGCAGTTTACCAAATTGTATCTAGATTAATTAACATAGTTCAACGCCATTAAGAAGAAGATGCATGTCAAACAATCTTTATCTCCATGCTCTACTCCACAAACTTGTTTCAATTCTGTACTCACACCCATTGTTGCACTTCAAACAAGAAAGCATAGTCCCTTATTTTTCATGAATATTGTGTGCTCCAGTGGAGACAAACCACCAAATTACTATACATTAATCATTGAAGAAGCTATTCCCGACCAAAAGAACTTGTTCAGGCTGCTACCAGCACCAAGTCAAGTAATATTTCATTCAATCCTCAGGAATTGTACTTGTCGTTTGCTGGCCTTGCTAATGCTAGTTTCAACCATGTCCCACTGTATCCAGGGGTTACATGCTGATGATAGTAAGAGGGCTGGGACCAAACTGATTAATGTCTGATAACTTGAGGCTGTTTCCCAACACAGCTGTTGATCATACATCAAGTGAGCCAGATCTATATATTACAAACTAATAGTATTACTATTACGATCGCCGCTAGTGGCAGCGATTTTTCATCCCTTTATGGTAACCCGCGCCTTTCAAACATTCTTCACGTGACACATGACACTTGCTGATGGAATGTCAACAACTCCCGCGTTTCGCTCTCTCGCCTCCTTCTGCTCGCCACCATATCCCCCTCTCTCTCTCGTCTCTCTGTCCAACCATCCACCTCTCTCGTCTCTCGTCAACATTCAAGCTGAAGCTCATTGTCGAGCGACACAAGCAACATTCTTCACGTGGACTGCAACAACTCCCGCGTTTCGCTCTCTTGCCTCCTTCTCTGCTCGCCACCATATCCCCTGGTTTCACCATACACCACGCTACATGGCGTGGGTTCGCGAATGCTAGACCGGCATTCGAGAGCAGGGCATGATAGTTGTTCGCGCACTGTGTACCCTTTCGGACGTCTCTGTCGTCTCTCCCCGTTCATTGGTCCAGTTCAATCATACTTCTCTCTCTCTCGTCGTGGTTTCTCTGGTCGCCAGTCCAGCCATACCCCTCTCTCTCCTCAGACACTGCAGCACTCACACTACGAGCAATGGTGTTTCATTAGAGAAATGAACACCACTACGAGGTACTCAAGTCAGACGAGACACGCAGGTCGGGTTGATCGTCTCTCTGTCCAACCATCCACCTCTCTCTCTCTCGTCAACAATCAAGCCGAAGCTCAACGTCGAGCGACACAAGCGACAGCAGCAGAAATGCAGTGCTTCACCCGAGGTCAGCGTCCTGTCTTGTCGCTAATTGTTCGCGTTATTGACGCATCCTTTCGGTTGTCTGTATTACCACCCAGTCGGAGGAAGTCGCTGAGGCTGCCGAGGTTGAGGAGGTTGAGAACGTTGAGGAGGTCGAGGAGGTTGAGGAGATGGCAAACGCCGAGGTGGCTGAGGAGGTCAGGAGGTCGAGGAGATGGCCAACGCCGTGGCTCGGAAGCATTGGTCTCTGCGAGACCGGCTTAAAAGAAACCAAAGGTGCTACGCAATCTGGCGGATCTTCTGACAGGCCATCCCGGAGGAGCTCTACCACTACGGACGCCGAGATTCAGCTTGGCGGATATGCTCTCGAAATGCTTGGCTCGACGCGTGGAACACGCATGCACAATCTTGGTGTCATTTTCCGAGATGAGCTCATCTCGCTTTGGTACTTCGACGCTTCTGGTATCGTCCGTACGTGCCCCGACGCGGGCGTGAATAGGGAGAAGTTGTCCCTCATTACCAACTTTGAACGAGTTGCAGCCATCTTCGTCGCTCTCGCCTACTGTGATGCTGAACAGTCCGGCGCTGTTCCCGCTCACGCTATTACCCCACCCACAACCAAGCCCCACCCCTCCGCCTTTCCGATCAGGTGCCTGAAGGAGCATACGATTGATCTCTCCACGGACGAGGACAAGGATAAAAACGTGCCCTTCATTGTCACTCTTGGCAAACATGTCTACTCTCAGTACGCTCTCGTTGGTCGAAGGACGACGGTTTATGAAGGGACCACGTCCGCGGACAGTGGTCGTCGCGTCATCGTCAAGGTCTCTCAGCAGTACATCAAGCGGACTTCTGAATTCGATATAGTGGAGCATGCTCGCAAGCTTGGTATTGAGCATGTGCCTGTTTGCCACGGCTCCGGACCCAGACAACGACCGCGTTCTTCGCTGCCTCGTGATGGATCGATACACTCCTCTATCTGAGAAACTTGTGCAGGCTCCCGATTCTCTCATGGAGATGGCCAAGCAACTCATCACCTGTAAGCATGTTATTTATCCATTCACGTTACAATCTAATTGGAACTTTGCAGGTATTCGTGATTTACGGTACAAGGGGTTGATTTTGCATCGCGACATCAGCGAAGGCAACATAATGTACCAGAACCGCAATGGAGAGGACCGCTTTATTCTCATCGACTTCGATCTGGCGGTCTTCGTGGACAAGAATGGATTTTCTAAGGGAGCTACGCCGCGCCATCGGACTGGAACATTGCCCTTTATGGCTCTCGAATTGATTCAGGACATGCAGGCGGCCGAGGAGATGGACAGCGAGTGCGAGCGTGTCATTCACTGTGTCAGACATGATTACGAGTCTGTGTTTTGGGTAACCTTGTGGTGCGCTATCAAGATTGCGGGGAAACAAGGAGTGGCTGTAAACCGTCTGTAGTGTCGATGCGGACCTTGGAGTACTGTTATACCTTATGAGTTTTGTTCAAATTAGCAATCTGAATGCACGCAAATATCTAGGTTGCATTGTGCTCTTGGATTAAATTTGATGGGGGTAACATGTTCAGAAAGTGTATGAGCGAGTAAGTACTACCTGTGACCTGACGCGCCAGACCGAGACATGAAACATTATTCTGAAGGTGAGCAGGTGTGGTCGCTGTCACTCGCACCGCCCAACGTGACAGTGGTGAGTCTTTTTTTGAAAAGAAAATCATTGTTATCAAATGTTGGCTAAGCCAGGGACGATTTAAAACATAAAACTATGCACATAATACTCTACTTGTAACGGGGAGACTCTGAAGCCCAGACGCGCGAGACGCGCAATGCAAGTACACTACCACATCGTGGAGTTCTAGTTATTAGTGGGAGCGTGATCAAATGTAAATGCGAGAGGATTACCAAGAAGGAAAGAGTAAAGCGCAGGGTCGGGATCTGCAGAGTTCTTCAGGAACTCCAGGAAGTTGTGTCGCAGCCGGTAGTACCGAGTGCACTGGTTTAGGATACGTGCGCGCGAATGGAAGACGTTGCAATCGTCGCATCGAGTGTTTTCGTTTGGGAAGAAGCGCGACCTGTACTCCCCCGTGGGTGCGTGGCTCAATATTGCTCGGGCTGCTCGAGCGGCCAAGCTATTGGTGGTGAAACGGGTGAGGAACTTTCCTCCCTTGTGGGTGGTGGGGGCGATCGCTCGTCGTCCGTGTAAGAAGTTGTGGCCTCTGACGGTGGTGAGTCACAGTATTTTCACTGGCTTGCAAACAGTACCACAGTTGTAAACTCCTAGAAAATTTTTCGCAAATCACAGTCTGAATTGAGGCATTTCGATAGTGTACATCTAAAGTGCTAATGACCTAGTCCGCGAAAAGCTGCGCGCATCCCGTGTGAAACCCAGGGCAAACGAAAACTCCCTCGCGACGGATAAGAATGACATCCAGATTGGCAGGGTAATCTGCCACCACCGCATCCACGCCTAGAGGCTCTGCCCAAGTGTACCTTCCCGGATAGTAGACTGCAAAGCGTTCGTGGTCCTTGATGTCGAGAATGTCGCATGTAGCCTTCAAATCTGTCATGCGGAAGAGAGGAGGCACAGTCTCGGCGACCACAAGCGGGAGTGATTGTACCTGGCTCGAGGATCAGAATCGCATGAGATTAAGTACCAAATACATACCTGGTACCATATGACGACATGGATCTTGCGGAAAGTATTAGCTTTGACCCTGTCATGAGACATCTTGCCTTTCTTGCAGAAGAGCTATGCACAAATTGTCAGATAATGTTGTTGTGATGGCTGTACACATACCTCTACCAAGAACTCGTTCTTGCGCTTCGCGCTAGGGGACTGTGTGCCAGAAGTGGCAGCAACGGCGGTCATAGAACCTCCAGCATCACTTGGCACCGTTGCTGGGGAGGCGCGAAGGCTGGACGAAATGCTGATGGGACTGTCCTTGGAGCCCTGTAAGAATATCAGTAATGTTTCCTTTCAGATCTGAGTCACAACATACATTGAGGACCGAGATCCGCTTCTTCAGCCTTGGCCGCGAGATGTAAGGGCCTTGAACCTCAAGGTCGGACTCCAAGTCGGACAGCCCCAGCTTCACAGGGCTCTGATTTGGAGGTGTGGCGGGAGAATCGCGGATGGTCTCCGCATCGGACGGCCACTCGGTAAGAAATTGACGACTTCTCTGTTGCACTGCTCGGATGAGAGCATCGTCGATGGGTGGCAGCAGCGTGCTAGAAGACGGCTCCGGCTTTACGGACTTGAATCGGAGCTTCGAACCTGCTGCATGATAACCCTATAAGCATAGCGGCGTCAGCTCACTGTGAGTGGTGTCAGAAGTGTCAAACCTTTTTGCGCAGTTGACTAGACGGCGGGCTGGGCTGTGCGACGGCTTCCTTGACCTTGCCCGCGAGGTATGCCTCGGGGCCTCCTCTAGCCTTCCATGCTTGGACCTCTTCAGCCCGCATGGTCTCGACAACCGCGACAGCATCCTCCGAGAGCTGAATATAAGCGATGTCTTGGTACCCCTTACACTTCGGACACTGAACAGGGATCAGCAAGAATCAACCACCGAAAGTAAGTCGAACGTACATTGAGATAGACATGGCCAAGAAGATCCATCTTCTTGGCGATAGCAACAACACCGCTGGCCCCGCAGCCCGAGTTGAGGCAGATGCTGGAGAGCTCCTTGCCTTGGGCAGTGGCCTCGGCACGGACTACCAAGTCGACGGTCTCCTTGAACGCAACAGAGTACTCCGAAAGAGGGCACTCGTCACGGTTGCCATTCCAGTCCTTCGAGTTGAAGGGAGATCGCATGGGCGACGATACCGAAGCCTCTGAGGCGGCCCAGGTTGGGGTGTTCAGCGAGGAGAATACGGCCATCGAACTCTGAGGAAGAGGATTAGAGATGAGGAAATGAGGTGGTAAGCAACAAGCAGAGCCGAGGGGTGCGTACTTTTATACGTGTACGTTGCATGATGGGTAGCCACACAAGTTTGCGGGTTTCTAGACAGGTGGCATGGGCTGGTACATAGAGAACGTCGTTGCACACAACGCATCGTACGATGTGGTGAAAATTATGAGGCTGCCGAGGGACACGGTATTCAGGGACTTGAACAACCTGCGACTAACGCTGTAAGGCTATATGACCGACATATTGCTGGTATATCTTACCGTCCTGTGTCACCGCCGACAAAAAATTTGCAAGGCACGCGCACCAAGTTCGGGCGACGTCAAGGCTGCGATTGTTGCGCCACGACACGAGATTCGACCACAGCGATTTAGCTCGAAAAAAAAACAAGACAACTTCCAATCGCGCAGCGTTTCACTTTGTAGAAAAAAACACATGTTCTTTGGAAACAACACACAGAGAAACCAAGATCTACTTTTGTACGCTGTGAGCAAACGGGTCAGTACACCCGCGACACGATCGAACCGCGAAAGTCCACTACCTGAAAGATTGGGGTCCTTCAGCCACCCTGTCGTAATCTGCGGTCCCAGCCACTCTGGCTTTGACGGGGCGCGTCGACCGCCTGACAGTAGTAACGGGGTGAGGTTGAGCTTCACGTTTTCGAGCTACTTGTTTGCCTTTATCACCATTTTCCAGTGCAACTTCAGCCGGGCGAGACTTTTTGACTCGATCTGCTGTTAGTGTACTACGCCTGCGCCTGCGCCTATTTCTGGGTAGTTCCGGGCTGAGTCTCTGAGCAGACCCAGCATCTGCTGAAGGCCCCATAGGCTGCGTGGATTGGCACCAGATAAGGTCTCATGAAAATGGGAGACATTATACACATACCGGCTCTACGACGCCGTCACCTGGCGTAAGTTCAATATCCATGGCAGAAATCTCTTCAGTGGTTTCGCTGGAAGGGGGAGAAAGGTCGGAGGCCTTAAGGTGGCCTTAATGAACTAGCTCGACGTTGCGAAAAGGGAATGAGACATACCCGATCAATCCCTGACGGGATCGGTGGCAATGAGCGCTCAGAACATTTCTGAGAAGGGGTTGTGGCGACTGGCTGCAAATTAGATGACCTGCCTTGAGCGTTGAAACTCTACGGAAAATCAGTTGTCGCTCCAAGATCCGAAGCAGAGGGACTTGCCTCGCCCGCCTCCAAACCAAAGGGGGATCCATCCCTGCTAGGCAAATCGTCGTCGAAGGTTGCCGCCATCTGTATATCATGGCGCCGCGCATTGACCTATGCACTAGTGAGGCCACGCACTGCGACTTTTGTAAGCGACATTACCTGCTGGACGTTTTCTGAGCTGTTGCCCACGTCAGTGATAGTGGTGGGTTCCTGTTCAGCGGTGGCCGCTGCCTCGTCGTTCGTTATTTGGTCTCGAGGCTATGCGATTCGTCAGATTACTTCGTCAAAGGGTAATATCCTTACCTGGTTGGCAGTCGATGCTAGAATGTTATTGAGGACTACTCCGAGGATCTCCTTTCCAATGCAGGGAGCTCCTGATCCTCTTCAAAAGTTTCCTTTTCAGTCACAATATCGTCGGATTGTACCACCGTTGGAGTGGGAGAAGAGGACCGAGCCCTGTCGCCATAGCCTTCGCTGGCTTGGGGCGGTGCTAGTGAAAAGTAAGTACAGTGGATACGTCCAAAGCAGTGAACTACGTACGCGGAACACGTTCTGGAAGTAAAGCTCCATTTCAGTCTGCCAGCGCTGTTCATCTATCTGGAACCGACTGCACATGTACTGGGAGAAAGTCTCGCGGTAGCTGTCATGGTGTTGGTCACACTTTCCCCACAGTCAGTAACGTAACATGAACATGATAGCAGCGATCACTCACGTAAAGACGCATATAGTTCCGTCCTCACATGGCCCCCCCATTACAAAATAACCACGGAAGTCGGTTTGTACACTCCAGGAATGCAAGGTGTCTGAAACAGTCTTATGTAAACTCTTTCTCTTCCTGCAACCACGGTAAGCAATTGTACTTGGAAAACGCTGAGAAGTCAACAGACAAAGTACGTACTTCGCTTGAATCGCGTCCAGAAATCCGGGGTCCACTTCTTTGTCTGCCACAGCGTTTGTATGGTTAGCTGCAAGCTCTAATGCCTCAACATCGTCCCTAGTCAAATTGGCAAACTTGGCCTTGACGCTGCTATGCCAGGCACCAATGTCGTGAGGTGTCGAGGGTGCTGCCTGCAGTACTTGAGATGTGGAAGCAATGCTGGTACCTGCTGGAGGTTGTTGCAACTTGTATACCGAGAACGCGGTATTCTTCTGTGGAGTGGACAGAGCGCCAGCGAGCTTGACCGAGTTTGACTGTTTTACCCTGTTCTGGCTTTGGCTCGTGAGCCAATTTTAGATACGCTGGGGATAGGTAACGTTAGCAGATTGAAAGTCATGAGAGGAGTGCATACCTTCCTTAGCAAGTCGAAGTTCAGACGTTCTTCGAACTTTGCATCGCTCTCCGCCTGTATCTTGTATGTTGTTAGCCCTAGAGCTTTGCGAGCGGCCTTGCGCGTTTTGAACTCTAACTTTGTCTCCTCAACCCTCTGCATACTGAACCTCTCCATGTACTGAGCAGTCAAACCCGCTGCGACTGCCTTAAAAGCCCCGTCCCCTTTCTGGCAACCTCTAACGACTTTTGTCGCATTACTAGCGACATCTCGCTCAACAACACGCAGCGGATTCTGTGCAAGCTGCGCTTGAACGTCTTTGCTGTGGAACCTCTGGAGTAACTAATCGCGCTCATTGTCGTAGAACCTCATGGTGCTGGGGGAATGAACGTCCACCTGTTCTACAGGGAGGCAACTTCAGTCGAATTCGGTGCAGTGAGTGGAGTAAGCCTGAACGCGCACCTTACTGCACCCGTGTGTGATCCACATGTGAGATCCTCGGACATAACAACCTGCCTACCCTATTTTTCATGAATGCAGCCGCCGATCGATCAGCAGTGCAAGACACACGGGATAACATTGGTCTAGAAAAGTAGAGCGAAAAAGACAAAATTGTAGTGGATCGACAACGCAGTTAACAAAATGGCAAGTAGGAGGCTCACAAAACGAGGATAGCAGGAAAACAAGTGAATGCCGAGACATCGGCGGCAATGAAACTAGTGGCGACATCAAAGAAAACCGGCAGCGCAGAGCAACAGAGAGGCAAATGCTCAGAGAACGACTATACAAGAGCTCGAGATTGGACAAAGGCACTGTCTACAAAACGGCGACGAGCTGGGCGACGAAAGTAAACACATAGTCCAAACGTGACATGGATGCGTTCACAGATCACGAAGGCGAGGGAAGAAAGCGTCGACGAGGAAGGATGGCGCACGCCCAGAATACTTCACAAAGGTCTTGCAATAGAACTGCGCGATGATCGGTTCTATGCTGTGAAGAGCCTCCTCCGTGGCGTTCTCAAGGGAACCAATGGTCTTGAGCATTTCAGGTACATTCGGCCAACACTGCATCAGAAGCCGAAGAGCATCAAGACTCTTGGCACGCTCTGCAACGTTGGGGGAGCAGAGACCGATGTCGGACGAGGGGAGGGACGTAAGATAAAGCATGTGCCCTGTTTGAAACACCCGGTTCATGAGGTCGGCGCGCTGAACTGCTTGCGCAGATTGACTTTGGTCTGGCCTGAATAAGTGCAAGTCGAGCATCAGCAGCTCCACACGGAATCCTAGCTCACTCAGCTCCCATGCAACGCTACGGCAGAGATCGTCGTCGACAGAGGTGACAATGCTACCGAACCATGCGGGCTTTAACTCCGCAGTGCAAATAGCGTCGCTCTGGAAGATCTTGGCCAGGGCGTCCATCACTCTGGAGTGGTCCTTCGCTTTGGTCTTGTGAACAACAGTGTTCAAGTTGAAGCCGTCATCAAGATATGCGCGCCACCACCGAGCGTACATCGGACTTCTGTGCCGGAGCGAACGAATGCTGTAGAGCCAACCTTCTCTGATTCTCAGCCAATTGAGAACGTATCGATGTCGGCGGGGTTCAGAGGCGGTACCAACCACATGTGCAGGCTCAGGGGTCCAAAAGCCCCAGACAGCGCTGGTCAAGTCTGTAGTCACCTTGCCAGCATGGGCAAGGGCAGCTTTCCACGGAGGCAGCAGAGGTTGGATGAAAGGACATGGTGGATCGCTGAACTTATCCACCTCCGCAGGCCCGCTCCGCTGCGTGGGTGCAGGGCAGCGGTGTTGATCTGTATTGCAAAGTCAGATTGGGAACAACTTGAGTGTTTGTATGACTTACAAGGTTGGTTACGTGCATTCGGCCTCGGGTTGCGTGAGGGTCCTGCCTGCGAGGAGGATGACGATGATGATGGCGTAGACCTGCTGTTGCGTGAAGTGCCCGCCTGCGAGGAAGTTGACAATGACAATGTAGTGACAGTTTGGCCTCGAGGAGTATCCTCAACAGGAGTGTAACCGTAACTCAGCGGGAACGGCTTGGATTCAATGTCGATGTACAAGTTGGCATGGTAAGCAATTGCTTTGAATTGGGCAAGCCCAGGGGAGCCGACGTAGATTGGGCTTGTGCTGTAGAGACCATTTGAGGTCTCGATGCCACTCGGGAGTTCTAGTCGGTCATGAGACACGACGATGTCCGCCGCGTTCAGGCTATTGGTGGCTTGCATCAGCCAGACTGGTATCCTGACGTAGTATAGGGCGCTGGCAACGCTTGGAGAGGTTGTGAAACAACCCATAAGGTGGGGATCAACGATTGGGGCTGCGTTGAACGCCTGAAGTTTCATGAAGCGAGCCTCGAAGTCGAAGAAGGCCACAATCATGCAGCAGTATCTCTCGAGATTTGCAAACTGTCGAACAAGATCACGGGGGCTGGTGTCATGGATGGCCTGACTAGCCCTTAATTTTCGCAATTTACCTCTTGTTTTTATCTGTAAAACTCCGGGCTGCAGCTCAGTTGCAACCTTCTCTGCATAAACTCCCTTTTCACGTCTATTAAGCGTCCTATCACGTGGCTTAGATGCTCCACACGGTCACATTACTTGCTACTACGTCACACTAGCATGTGACTTAGCTTAAGTAAGACCACATGGCTACAGACACATGGTTCAGCCCATAGCTAGGGTTTGACGTCATAGATACTGTCCACATGGGCTCCTTATTGTTCTTTCCCTATTGTTCTCTTTATGGAAGAATGTTCTCACAGGTGTGGGAATGGAATACAATAGTTGGTCTCCTTTTAGATAGATTCTCTCACGGGTAGAGTTCTTGGCAAGGTGTAGACAATAGCTATTGTTCTCCTTTAGGTAGTTCTTTTGTTCTTCGTTCACACGGCTTCTTGCAAAGCCTGCCCTCAACATGGTCTGTGCGCAGGTCCCTGAAGTCTATATAAGCAGCTGCATGTACGCTCCTAGCCCCCATCTCGACCTCTTGGTCTTTACTGGGCTAGGTAAGCCACTTCCTTCTGTACTACATAGCTAGTAGTATTCAATGCTAACTTGGTCTTTACTGGGCTAGATAACTTGTATAAAGTCTGATAGCTGGTGAGAGCACTGTGCTACACGCCTGCCACCACCTCCTCGTTGATATCCACTTCGTGTCCCTGTCTGTCACGTCGAGCCTTGTCTCCGTGTCATTAGGTCGAGATTGTTGTGAAACCCTGGGTTCCCCCATTCCCACCATTTAAAAAAGTTTATTCCTGTTTGACGAGTACGTCTCCGGTCTTCTCATACCGTTGAGCTACACTTACGTCGTCTGTTTCTACCCCCTGCGCGTCGTTTAGTGCCTAAAGACACGTGCCCCCGTTTCTCCAAGACCCTCCCTACCACAGAGCCTCAGCTCAAGAGGAGTCTTCCACCATCTTTCCTTGACGCTCTCGCTAAAAAGCGTAAGAGTGGTCAACCTCATCGCTGGTCTGACAAAGACCTGGTCACCGTTGTGAAGTACGTGTCCAAGAAGCCGCCTGTCAAAGGCATCACCCTCACCGTCCCCTCTTACGAGGAAAACCGACAACTTCGCGCCTCCGCACGAGCATACAGAGAACGAGCTGCTGAGGAGCGTGACCGCACCTTAGCCGAGCAACGTATCCACAAGCCCACTCTCTCTGAGCGGCTTTCCAAACTCCCTGCACCCACTCCCGCTCCCGCTGCACCAAAACCGGTACTCCTTGACTTCAAAAAGTTGTCACCAGTCGACCTCGTAGGCATCTTCAAGCCTAAGCTCACCGCTGTCCGCACACAACTACAAGCTCTCACTGAGCTTCAAGAACTTCTCCATTGCGCGGACCCCGACCACCGCCGCGCTCTGCTTCACCTCGTCAATAAAGTCAACCGCTTCCTCAATCGACTTGACGAACTTGCGCCAGTCACAGCAGACCGCAAGTGGCAACTCCTAGACTGGGGTTGCAAAGCAATTGGGAAGATCTCGTTTAAACAGCTTTGCAAGAATTATAGCAAAGTTCTTGCCCAGCTTAACGTAGTTAACAGAGATAGCTACTTTGACTGGATTAGATAGTCCAGAAGTTTTGCCTGCCACGTCTTCAGAAAGCCTGATTTGTGATAATTGCATACATTTCTTCGATTCGAGCGCGGTCACAGACGACCACTTCTACGAAGGCATATTCTACGAGTGTGACAAACAACCGTGTCCAAATTGGTACACTCAGGCAGACCCAACAGAAGCGGTCAACAGCAAATACTTCGAGCACCACCAGACTCCGACCGAAGAAAATTGTCGACTCATCACCAAAGAAGACATGGACCCCAACCAGCCCGCTGCCCCTGCTGCTCCAGCTGCCCCTGTTGCCAACCTGAGCCAGCAAGACGTCCTAAATATGTTGGGCGTCCTGACACAAAGGATGGTTGACCTCACCAATCAGGTGGCTGCCTTGGCAGCTGTTCAAACACCAGCCGTCGCCACGGCCACGCACACGTCCCGAGAACGGAGTATTGTCGAGAAGCCCGTCTCTTTTAAGGGAAAAACGTTGTCGGAAGCAAGACTTTTCCGGCATGCTTTCATTGTCTGGGCCCAGAACCAGGGCAAGGCGTTCTTTCAACAGGACGCTCAAGGCCAGGTCCGGGTGGACAACAATGGTGCAATGATCTTTGATCCGCACAAACTCATCACCAGCGCCCTGTCGTTCATGCAGGACGATGCTGCTGACTGGGCCCGCCCTCATATTGAGGAGTTGGCCAGTAGCAAACCAGCTTTTGGCAATAGCTGGGATACATTTATCAAGGCTTTCAAAGCCAAATTCGAGCCTATAGACGCTGTCATGGAGGCCAAGACAAAGATCGCCAACATGAAGCAAGGCAACAAGACTTTCGCCGCCCACATCTCCGAGTTCAAGACCTGGGCCCCTCGCACTGGCTGGAGCCAGCAGGACCTCTTCGATCGTCTCAAGTCGAGCTTGAGCACCGAGTACTTGCAACGTGTCTCGTACTTTCAAGCCCGCGCCGCTACCTACAACGCTCTCAAGGACCAGTGCAAGGCAGTCGATGCTCAGCTCGCCGATTTGCAAAACAGCACGAGCAAGGTCATGGTGGACAGTTCCTCGGGACACGGCAAGTCCCACCAGCAAGCGTTCCGCAATCCCAATGCGATGGAGATCGACGTGTCCCGTTTCTCTGCCTCGTTCGACTCGCTCTTTGCTGGTCTGGATAAGCAGGAGATCTTCCAGAAATGGAAGAAGGGGATGAGCAAGCGCTGCTCGGTTTGTGGATCCGAGAACCACAAGAAGAAGGACTCGAAGCACCCTGATGACCCGGTTTGCAACCACTGCGGTGGTACCAGTCACTGGGGGCGGTTTGCCTCAAAAGGCTTCAAGGCGTCCCTAAGGGACAAAAAGTCGCTGCAACCTCGTCGACCTCGTCGACCGCTACTACTGCAGCCAAGAAAGACGCGTCCAACGACAAGGATGCTAAGATTGCTGCGCTCAAGGACATGCTGGACATCCAGAAGAAGCAAATGGATGAAATGGCTGCCAAAATCAACGCGGTTTTTTGAAGCGGACTCGTGACACAGCCGCAAAAGTGCAGAGCAAGTCTTAGAGCAGTTTTGTAAACCACAAAGAAATGATTGCAGTTGGCTTTGTCTTGTTCTGTCATGTGTTCTAGGTTGCGGTTCTCATAAAACATGCTGTTCTTCTCAGTACAACAAGCTAGTTCACTGCCAAGTACTCATATAGTTGACACGTTACGGAACACAGTATTTGACCACTTTGGTCGATTTTTTTGAAACACCAGCTATTCTAGTTTGCAGAAAAGTAATATCTTCATTGGTACAAGACTTGTACCTTACAATTTCTAGCAAAGTGCGGAATTTTGCATCTTCATCTGTCTGTGAATTTTGTCTCATGTTGGTACGTAGAATGACCGCAGTGGTAAATTGATGCCATATTGCTTTACCTAATACAGCTTGCTGATCCTGTGGGAGACTGTGCTGCATGGATAACAGACTGAACAGTACTTGCATAGAGGGTGTTTCCTGTTGATACTGGGGGAAGCTGTGCAAAGTCTCCCGCAAAGATGACTTGTTTCCCTCCAAATGGTTCAGTCTCATTGTCCAAGGCCATACACATTTGTCCGCTAATATTGTATAAGTTGAAACAATCATTCATTCATATCTCATCCATACATATGTACTCTACATAGTGCAAGTTACTTTTAATTTCACTTAGAGCACCTAGTTGTTCAGTTTTTACAATAAGGGTTGATACCTAGCTAAAATGATAAGTAGAACCACCAATCAGCGATGCAGCTGATCCAGTAGGTGCCATACAAAGGAACCTATAAGCTTGATTGTGACGGGTATAAAAATGTATCAATGATTTAATAACTTGAGATTTTCCTGTACCAGCCATTCCACCCAGATACATCTTCAGCTGAGATTGTTTTTCAAGAGTTGAGTGATTTGCTATGATTTTGAAAGCCCTGGCCTGTTCAGTGTTCAATGTGCAGCAATCTACAGACATTGCTTGCTCTCTGAACAAGGAATACAATTAGAAGACATGTGACACATAGTATTGGCTCTGAGCAAGAGTTACCAGTACTTTGGAAGCTAACTACCAAATCTCAATCCCTACATTCTTGGACAATGTAAATTTGTGGCTGCATTAGTGGTGAGTACTGTATCTGATTGTTTCACAAAGTTTCACAACTGTTAGTCGCTCTCTAAGCAGGAATTACAACCAGAACACAGCCTGTAGCAGTTCCAATGGGGTGAGGCAGTTCAGACATCAACAGTACATGGTTGCGTCAGCAGCAAGCACTGCATTGGATTGTTGCACAAAGTTTTACCACCATTAGTTGCTCTCTAAGGAGGAGTTAAATTCAGAACATAGCCTGTGGCCTGTGGCAGTTCTGATGGGGCTGAGGCAGTCCAGACATCAACAGGCCATGGTTGCATCACCATAGAGCACTGCCTTTGATTCTTCCATACAGTTTCACAACCACCAGTTGCTCTATAAGCAGGAGTAACAATCAGAACATAGCCTGTTGCAGCTCTGATGGGGGTGAGGCAATGCAGACATCAGCTAGACATGGTTTCAGCAGCAGCCAGCCGCCGCCTGGCGATGTACTCCCCAACTAGATGGTCCACAAAATTTCACAACCATTAGTTGCTCTCTAAGGAGAAGTTACAATCAGAGCACAGCCTGTGGCAGTTCTAGTGGGGCTGAGGCAGTTCAGACATCAACAGGACACGGTTGCATCACCACAGAGCACTGCCTTTGATTCTTTCACACAGTTTCACAACCACTAGTGGCTCTATAAGCAGGAGTTACAATCAGAACACAGCCTGTGGCAGTTTCAATGGAGATGAGGCCGTTCATACCTCAACAGGATATCAAGCCCTTCATTTCTTAAGCAAGCAATTTTCTGTCATCAGCAGTGAACACTGCACAAGATTCATGATAAGATATATGAAGCCCCTTGCCACGATTGGTGACTACCCTCATCAATGTATGGCTTGTTTTCCTGCAACCAAACTTATCATTTGTAGTACAGTCACTTTATCCCAAATCAAGTTGCCTATCAACGGTGTCCCCAATAGAAAATGCTCGTAATACAGTCAATATTTATGACCAGATGGCTTGGCAAGGTTCTTACCAGGAACAGAGTTGTTTACTCAGGTTCCTTTAGGTAACAAATTCACAGGTGCAATTAACTACATGCTAGATGATTTATTCAATTTGCTATCAATAACATAATCACTTGTAACCCTGCTCCTGTAGTTTACCAAATTATTTCTAGAATATTTAACATAGTTCAACACCATCAAGAAGAAGACGCGTGTCAAACAATCTTTATCTCCATGCTCTACTCCACAAACTTGTACATGTTTTAATTCTGTACTCACACCCATTGTTGCACTTCAAACAATGCAGCACAGTCCCTCTTCTTTCATGAATAGCTGTGTGCTCCAGTGGAGACAAACCACCAAATTACTATACATTAATCATTGAAGAAGCTATTCCCAACAGAATTACTTGTTCAGGCTGCTACAAGCACCAAGTCTACTTACAAATCTGGCTCCACAAGTAATATTTTATTCAATCTTCAGGAATTGTACTTGCTGCTTGCTGGCCTTGCTAACGCTAGTTACAATCAGAACACAGCCTGGAGCAGTTCCAATGGGGGATGTGGCTCCATCAGCAGCAAGCAGTGCATCTGATTGTCCCACACAGTTTCACAACCATTAGTTGCTTCATAAGCAACGGTAACAAGTTCAGACATTCACTGGATGTGGTTGCATCAGCAGCAAGCAGTGCATTTGATTGTTCCGCACAGTTTCACAACCATCAGTTGCTCTCTAAGCAGGGGTTACATTCCGAACACAGCCTGTGGCAGTTCCAATGGGAATGAGGCAGTTCAGACATCCACAGGATGTGGTTGCATCAGCAGCGAGCAGTGCATCTGATTGTTCCACACAGTTTCACAACCATTTGTTGCTCTCTAAGCAGGAGTTACAATTAGAACACAGCCTGGAGCAGTTCCAATGGGGCTGAGGCAGTTCAGACATCCACTGGACACATGTAACATGTTCTAGGAGCTGATCTAATGAGCCAACTCTGACCCTCCTGTATTCTGAAAGCAATTCATTTTTCTGGCATCAGCAGTGAGTGTTACTGAGCACTGCAAGTGCCTTAATCAATGTATGGTTGCTTTTCTAACAACCAAATTTGAAAATTATTACCTGTAGCGCTACTCTGCTAAAGGTGTAGTGCATGTTTCAAGCCTGCTGTGCATTTTTGTTGCATCCTGTCTTTGTCACCAGAAAATGTGATTCTGTACTGCTCAAGTGTTGTGAACTATTGTAGCCCAAACAGTCTTTACATACATTTAACTATACACTGAGTTCACATACTATGTGCTAAAATAGCAAAGCACAATTGACTTATGGAAGGGTGCTTTAGATTATCATTCACCATTCGTTACCTATCCCAAGGTTAGCACTGTACATGCACTACAAGCTGAATATATCTTCTTAGCACTGAAACTATTGTTTGCACACCTGTTTCATCATTTCTGCATGATGAATGCACCTCTGTCACATGTGTGCTCTTTATCTCATCAGTACTGTACATGAGCTGCAAGCAGTATAAAGCCCCTTGCAACCATAATTTATCACTGATGCATTGTTCACAGACATGTTTTGTCATATATTAAATTGTGCATGCTACTTGTCTCATCAGCACTGCACATGAACTGCAAGATATATAAAATTTCTTGCTCTTGTACCTTAGCATACTTCCATCACTCCTCGTTTTTTTTACTGCTTCAGTGCTGGTCAGTAAGTAGATTGTTGTTCATGATGCACTTTTTTGGGCCACTGTACTGAACATTCTTCTTACAGCTAGCTGTCTGACAATACCATCCTCAAGCTTCCATTTGACACATCTCTGCCACTTCAAGTATTTCCATTACAGCAGTAGTCAGTCAGTACAGTGTTTTTTGTGTCTCATCCATCAGGCCTCAGTCACTGTACTGAAATTGTTCTTACAGCTAGTCATCTCACTGTACCATTCTCAAGTTACCCCTTGACATCCAGTACTGCCATGAGGCTCTCATCCTCCCTTGTTCTGCTTGTCACCATTGTCACCGGCACAGTCTCTATGATGACTGTGTCTGCCACTCCATACAGCGGAAGAAAACACAGCCCTCTAATGAATTTCAGAAACCTCAACAGGAAGAGGCAAAGCGGAATCGAAGACCTCCAGAATCTGATTCCTGCAGACCTGCGGCCTCAGTATGTTCCTACTCACGAGGAGGCTGTTAGAAAACATGCTCTGGCAAAGCAGGGATTGTCAAAAGCTGAGGGATCTGCACTGAAATATGGATTCAAGATTTTGGAAAAGCAAAGGAATAAAAACCCTGAAATGGATGAGGCCACCAAGGAGGAGTTGAAAAAGCTGAAAGCACTTGAAGATGCAGAGTGGGAAAAGCACAGAATATGGGAACGAGTAGAACATTACTGGTGGACTAAAGTGCAGAGCAAGTCTTAGAGCAGTTTTGTAAACCACAAAGAAATGATTGCAGTTGGCTTTGTCTTGTTCTGTCATGTGTTCTAGGTTGCGGTTCTCATAAAACATGCTGTTCTTCTCAGTACAACAAGCTAGTTCACTGCCAAGTACTCACAGTAGTCCTTTTTGAAGTACAAACTACAGTACAGTGAACAAATGTAAGAAACACTACAATACAAATGGACATGCCATAATGGTAGAAGTGAGGTTATGACACTTTCTATCATGAGTCTAGAAAAGAAAAGAGATCCTTGAGCTACTAGCAAACAAAAGGTAATACTATTGCGTTAGGGGTAGGCAGTAAGAATGTTTTGTATATATAAGGGAATTACCTGCAAACAAAACATTTCAAGCAGAAGCGGCAAGGACAGCGAACAATGATAGTGAGACAGGAGTGATGAAAGCGTACAGGCGAGGCGAATGACATCAGGGTAACCCGGACGTCATCTACTATCTGGAGACGTACGGCATGACGACTATTTGCGCGAGCACTGCGATGTACGTGTGTTGGGAGAGCAAACAAGGAGTGGAGCAGATATTACAGAACACGGAGTGTTCTTTGTCGGGTATTCTTGCGCGAAGGGTATCTGAGAGAGAAGTCTATGGTTTGCTGGTGGTTCTAGGAGGTGGGAGACAACGTTTGGCGTGAACTTGCGCATGCCTGGATCAACCCATTCTGGCGAAGGAAGCATGGGGGACTCGAAGAAGGAAGGAGTAGGTATTGCACCTGGGAGTCGCAACAGTAAGTTGGAACGGCGGTAGCCCGACCATATCTCCTCTACGAGAGGCTCTAATTCCGACCTTGGTATTGGAATATCCAGTGGTAGCTGCTGTCCGCCAATGGGCGTCAAATGCAGCTCTTCTTGATTCTTGTGAAAGTCGCAGCTCTCTACAAACACAGTGGACAAGTAACTGTAGACAGAGTCAAAAGTAAAGTTGGTGACCAGTGCAGAAGGTATTCCTATCGCGTTTGCAACGGCACTGATGATATGTATTCATGTAGCACACCAAAAAGAAAAGAAAACGCAGGTGACATACCATCCCACAAATGTTGCATTGCTGAGAACGCAATCCGCGTGTATCAAGCAAAGCTAACGAGACTTGTCATCTATGATGCTAGATTTGCGGTTCAAAAATTGTTTTGCAACCTCGACACTCTTTTCGCAATGAACTCTGTACCTGAAACAAGTACGCCCTTGTCAAAGTCTCAGCCTTTGAATATAGGGTGAATAATGCTCACGCTAAAGGCTGCACAATTACTGGGTCTATAAGTGCATGTTGGTACAACGCTGGATGGGCACGATGAGTAACGTAAAGGACATGCCTGACCTCCTTGCGATATGCTATCAAAAAATACGTGCTCGGGTGCTGACGAGATGATGTAAACCAGTAGTGGGAAACGAAGGGTCAACAGGTGGGAGGTGAAGGTGGAGACCCGGGTAGCGTGACCATAACCTGGAAGTACCCTTTTCTTCCAAGGACTGTGCGACTGGTGAAATCCCACTCACCATGACCAGAACAATAATACGCAAACACCATCCTCTCAAACGCCGACTCGGACAAGCTCTCCGAAGACGCGGCGGACGCGTCCATTGCCAGCGACTCAAATACTCACTTTAATTCGCTGAGTGGGCTCACATGCGGCTCAAGAGATGAGTCTTGTCTCTACACGATGATAGTAACGTGTGTTGAATGACGCTCCCGAGTCGGGTGGTGAGGGAATGAGAGTGTTGCGTGGCTGCTACCATTGTGGCACACCACCAAGCGAGTCAGTGACAACATTGAAGCTACTGTATAAAGCGTTGGAAATGTCACCTTCGATATTGGCCAGCGTCATCCAAATCGCGCACATGCTAGCCAACTCGCACGCTCAAGACAGAATGAACTCGCAATTCACAGACCTTCCGCCTGCGCACACCATATCATACACAGCAATCAAGCTTGACACCTGTGGGCTATTCCGTTACTACATCGCACATGTTCAGGAGCTCCCAACTACAATGTTTGTGATGCCAAAGAATCAACTGACATTGTATTGGTATTGTGGGCCCTGCTGTGGCACTGCATCTGGACTGTCACTATATGGACTGTCAACACCGTTCTTCGTTGCATTGTGATGCTCATAGAGTCCTATCAATGCCGCGGTCCCAGCCGCATGAACGGCAGTGGCCCCTACCCCCGCGAGACCAGTCGGAAACTTCCCCAACCGTATCAGACATGCGTCGGGATACTGGGAATCGTCTTCGCAACACTACAGTTGGTGCGATGTGCTCATTGATTGCATTTCTGTCGCCCAAAACATCAGTACTGGTAGGAGACACATCTATCCGGGAGACAACTTACCTGGAGGCATGTCTGTTGAGGATGTGAGCAATGTGGCTGAAGGATTCCGCATCGCTCGAGGAAGGTTCTGCACGGCGCATCTGTTCCTTGTGGTCTTGTTGCAGGATGTCCCGGGCTGCAATTCCAGCCCCAATGGACTATCACGCCCCGCTTTTGAATGCCGGTCTAGCATTTGCGAACCCACGCCATGTAGCACGCCCCGCTTTCGAATGCCAGTCTAGCATTCGCAAACCCACGCCATGTAGCGTGGTGTATGGTGGAGACACTGCGGACCACACGAGAGAGACAAGAGTGAGAGAGGTGTATGGGTGGACAGAGAGACGAGAGAGAGAGGGGTATGGTGTTGAGCGGAGAAGGAGGCAAGAGAGCGAAACGCAGGAGTTGTTGCCAGTCCATCAAGTGTCCATCAGCAGCGTCACGTGTCACGTGAAAATGTTTGAAAGCTGCATGTTACCATAAAGGGATGAAAAATTGCTGCCACTGGCGGCAATCGTAATAGTAATATTATTAGTGTGTAATATATAGGATCCTTGGCACTGTCGTTCACAGGGGATGAAAGCAGTATCAATCCACATAGCATATATCTTTGTTGTGGCCCTGTAGCGTGTCAGCGGACATTTTGTTTGATAAGCACATGAAGGCCAGATGTGTTGATACCTGGCTGTCATCAGTAAAATTAACTTGTAGTGGTATGATTGCTCAGGACTTTAGCAAGAAACATGCAACAGGTGCGTTATCTGGATATTGAATATAGGTGTTCTGTGTGCTAAAGCTACTTGATGAAATCACCAAACTTTGGCCAAAAGGGAAACCACCTAAAGATGCCGGGGACATGTAATCAAATCATATAATCTCTTCTTATCAATACACCAGAGGACTTCACTATGCACCTTAAACAAAGCATGGACCATTTAAATGGAACACTGACAATTATTCTAGATCAATCCAAGGAGGCTAACTTGCAAGTGATTGATTAGGTTATGAGGACTACTAGGCACTACCAGGCATCATCCTGGGCAATGATACCACCACCTTGACACTCATCCCAATCCCTCTTACACTCATGCCACACCCTTTGATGACCTAGGTTATGAGGCTGCTAGGCACTAGCAGGCATCGTATTAGGCAATGATACCACCCCTTGAACCCATTCCATCCATTATGACACTAGCAGTAGCAAGGCCAGCAAGCAGCAAGTACAATCCCTGAAGATTGAAAGAAGTATTACTTTTTGAGGCAGAGTTGTAAGTAAACTTGGTGCTGGTAGCAGCCTGAACAGGTAATTTTGTTAGGAATGGCTTCTTGAATGAGGAATGTAAAGTAAGTTAGTGGTTTGTCTTCACTAGAGCACACAATCATTCATCAAAGAAGAGGGACTGTGCTGTACTGTTTTAAGTGCAACAATGGGTGTGAGTACAGAATTAAAACATGTACAAGTTTGTGGAGTAGAGCATGGAGATAAAGATTGTTTGACATGCGTCTTCTTCTTGATGGTGTTGAACTATGTTAAATATTCTAGAAATAATTTGGTAAACTACAGGAGCAGGGTTACAAGTGATTATGTTATTGATAGCAAATTGAATAAATCATCTAGCATGTAGTTAATTGCACCTGTGAATTTGTTACCTAAAGGAACCTGAGTAAACAACTCTGTTCCTGGTAAGAACCTTGCCAAGCCATCTGGTCATAAATATTGACTGTATTACGAGCATTTTCTATTGGGGACACCGTTGATAGGCAACTTGATTTGGGATAAAGTGACTGTACTACAAATGATAAGTTTGGTTGCAGGAAAACAAGCCATACATTGATGAGGGTAGTCACCAATCGTGGCAAGGGGCTTCATATATCTTATCATGAATCTTGTGCAGTGTTCACTGCTGATGACAGAAAATTGCTTGCTTAAGAAATGAAGGGCTTGATATCCTGTTGAGGTATGAACGGCCTCATCTCCATTGAAACTGCCACAGGCTGTGTTCTGATTGTAACTCCTGCTTATAGAGCCACTAGTGGTTGTGAAACTGTGTGAAAGAATCAAAGGCAGTGCGCTGTGGTGATGCAACCGTGTCCTGTTGATGTCTGAACTGCCTCAGCCCCACTAGAACTGCCACAGGCTGTGCTCTGATTGTAACTTCTCCTTAGAGAGCAACTAATGGTTGTGAAATTTTGTGGACCATCTAGTTGGGGAGTACATCGCCAGGCGGCGGCTGGCTGCTGCTGAAACCATGTCTAGCTGATGTCTGCATTGCCTCACCCCCATCAGAGCTGCAACAGGCTATGTTCTGATTGTTACTCCTGCTTATAGAGCAACTGGTGGTTGTGAAACTGTATGGAAGAATCAAAGGCAGTGCTCTATGGTGATGCAACCATGGCCTGTTGATGTCTGGACTGCCTCAGCCCCATCAGAACTGCCACAGGCCACAGGCTATGTTCTGAATTTAACTCCTCCTTAGAGAGCAACTAATGGTGGTAAAACTTTGTGCAACAATCCAATGCAGTGCTTGCTGCTGACGCAACCATGTACTGTTGATGTCTGAACTGCCTCACCCCATTGGAACTGCTACAGGCTGTGTTCTGGTTGTAATTCCTGCTTAGAGAGCGACTAACAGTTGTGAAACTTTGTGAAACAATCAGATACAGTACTCACCACTAATGCAGCCACAAATTTACATTGTCCAAGAATGTAGGGATTGAGATTTGGTAGTTAGCTTCCAAAGTACTGGTAACTCTTGCTCAGAGCCAATACTATGTGTCACATGTCTTCTAATTGTATTCCTTGTTCAGAGAGCAAGCAATGTCTGTAGATTGCTGCACATTGAACACTGAACAGGCCAGGGCTTTCAAAATCATAGCAAATCACTCAACTCTTGAAAAACAATCTCAGCTGAAGATGTATCTGGGTGGAATGGCTGGTACAGGAAAATCTCAAGTTATTAAATCATTGATACATTTTTATACCCGTCACAATCAAGCTTATAGGTTCCTTTGTATGGCACCTACTGGATCAGCTGCATCACTGATTGGTGGTTCTACTTATCATTTCAGCTAGGTATCAACCCTTATTGTAAAAACTGAACAACTAGGTGCTCTAAGTGAAATTAAAAGTAACTTGCACTATGTAGAGTACATATGTATGGATGAGATATGAATGAATGATTGTTTCAACTTATACAATATTAGCGGACAAATGTGTATGGCCTTGGACAATGAGACTGAACCATTTGGAGGGAAACAAGTCATCTTTGCGGGAGACTTTGCACAGCTTCCCCCAGTATCAACAGGAAACACCCTCTATGCAAGTACTGTTCAGTCTGTTATCCATGCAGCACAGTCTCCCACAGGATCAGCAAGCTGTATTAGGTAAAGCAATATGGCATCAATTTACCACTGCGGTCATTCTACGTACCAACATGAGACAAAATTCACAGACAGATGAAGATGCAAAATTCCGCACTTTGCTAGAAAATGTAAGGTACAAGTCTTGTACCAATGAAGATATTACTTTTCTGCAAACTAGAATAGCTGGTGTTTCAAAAAAATCGACCAAAGTGGTCAAATACTGTGTTCCGTAACGTGTCAACTATACCATCTTACAATGCAAGTAGAGATAAATTCAATGACAGAGGGGCAGAACAATTCTTGCAAGAGGCCCATCAAACTCTGAGTTATTCTTACTCTGTGGATTGTTTGGCTTTAACAATGATGAGACAAAGCGTTTGACCAGGATCCGTAAAACAAAAGCAGATCCATCACGGAATACTGACTGCCTTCGTCCACATGATCAAGCTGTGTTTTTGTCATTGCCTCTAAGCAATACTGGAAACCATCCTGGCAAATTAGGTATTTGTATAGGAATGCCTATTATGATTAAGAAGAACAAAGCAACAGAGTGTGGTGTGACTAATGGAGCAGAAGGTGTTGTAGTTGGGTGGAAATCTCAGCCTATAGACGCAAATCACAGCACATTAGATGTGTTGTTTGTAAAGCTAACTTCACCACCAATACCAATCGAACTAGATGGATTGGAACCTGATGTGGTACCTGTCACAGCAGAGCCTATAAACGTGATTTGTAAGCTTCCTGATGGTGTGCAAAGAGCTATAAACTGTGTACAAGTGCCATGACATGGATAGTCCAACAGAGACCGGATGTTTCCAACATTGTCACAAGTTTACAGCCTTAAGCACCTATCTAGAGCGCTTATCTTCCGGCTAGGAGTGTTACCAAACCTAACCCTAACCCGGGTCACGTGACATCCTGCCTTATTTATCAATAGTCCAGACCCAAACTCTAGACTCAGTCTGGAGCGGTTCCAGATCAACCTAGGCTATTGTTCTATTGTTCCTCTTCCATTGATAGGGATTCCCCAGGGATTCCCCCAGTTCTATTGTTCTATTGTTCTATTGTTCTAGCTCTATTGTTCTCCGTACCCTGGTCCTTGACAGTTACTCAGGTCCTTGACAGTTACCCTGGTCCCTTATTGTTCTATAGTTACTCCAGCCCCACAGTTACTCCAGTCCCTAGTGTGGGAACTTGTGCACAGACCACCCAGCCACAGTATATATAGTAGACCTTACCCTCCCTAGCTCTGCATCTTGACCTCTCTGTCATTTGCACTGCTAGGTGAGTTACTGCATGTAACTTAGTATCATACCATATTAACTCTGTCATTTGCACTGCTAGTATCCGGCCTCTGTGCCTGCTTGCCTGCTTATCATCGACTTTGACCTTGCTGTTGTCGTTGGAGATCCCCTTCCACTTTCCCCTCACATCTACTTCACCCTTGTTTAGGGTTTATCAGTCTATCAGCAGTCGCTCCGCGACATGCCAGTAATAGTAAAGTTTGGCATGATGCACTACGCATCCCAAGGTCGGACAAGGAAGTACAATGTTGTTGATATACACAATTGTCGCAGTCACCAGTCTATGTACACTTGCTTATCAAGAGGTTCAACATACCAGGGTACTCTTATTGCTCAAGATTTCTCAGATAAACACATGACTGGGGGATTGTCTGGATATTTGAGACAGGAGTTCCGAGAGTTAGAATTGCTAGATGAGATTACAAGATTGCGTTTTAAAGAGAAATTACCCAAGGGTGTAGGCGGTACAACACGGAACCATCTAATATCATCATATAGATATGCAAGAGGAAGTGACTATGTTCCTAGAACAATGCCTAGTTCGTTACAATGGGATTCAATTAACACGTATGATATCAATGATCCATTCCAAGAAGCAGAATGGCAAGTACTTGACAAAAAGAAAAGACTGACAAAACAATCTACATCTAAACCTGAATCCAGCAAGAAAAAACCGTTGGGAGTCAATACTGATGCCAAACGACATATTCCTGCTCAGGTTACTGTACAGATCAATCAACTGAGTAGGCTACAAGGTGTCTGTATTCATAACAAGCGTAGACAGGAAGTAACTGAACATCAGGAAAGTTCCACCCGGCCATGTAAACGGCAGAAAACAAATATCAATGACCGTATACCTGTACTCAATGGCCCTATGGGTTTTGTATGGAATGGTCAAACATATAGCTGTGCATTTGATAGTCTGTTCACTATTCTAATGAGCATTATGAGGTATACACCAGAAGAATGGTGTAAATTAACATCAACAACAAATGAATATTTGAAAATATTTTGTGACATGTTTGAAGGTGTAGATCTTGACTCAGATGATATAGATAAAACTCGAGACCGTATACAGCTTGCATTTCATTGTAAAGATCCAAGTGTGTTCTCAATCAGTACAACAGGCAATGATGTCAGAGAATTATGTGAATTTCTACTAAAAGCTGATGTTAGCCATATTGTCAAAACTGTGTACTGCGTTGTATGTCGAAAGAAAAAATCCTCTAGCTTATTTTCCAACTCTCTAATGTGGCGATGTACAAAGTCTGCATGGAGAAATAAAGCAAAACGAGCAGGAATGTGTAATGCTCAAACTACGTCTGCATGGATGACAGCTCTAATGAAAACAAAGTCAAGAAAGAAATGCAGTGACTGCCACAACGTAATGGAGAATATATACAATTTGATCATGCACCACCCTTCATTGCAATGTGTATAGAGGAAGATCCAGTTGTCAGGTTCCAACATATTATTAACGTTAGTGGATATACAAACTGCGTGGCATCATTTACTATGGAAATAATCACTATACATCTTGTATAGTCAGTGACAACGGAGATCTGTGGTTCCACAATGGTATAAGTACAGGTAGACATACAGAATATGATGGAAACATGAATGGTGTAAACTGCAACATGTTAGCAACAGCAAAACACAGTCGGACCAGTACTGTAGCAATTTATACATGTTGTGATGTTTAAGATACCTGCGCAATCATGACATCTAATTTATTGATATCTATGATATTGTGGACATGTAAAACCTGCGTGATATTGAATTCTGATTTATTGATACATATGATACTGTGAGAAATTTATCAAGTCTTCAGGAATCGTACTTGCCGCTTGCCGGCCCTGCTAACACTAGTGATACACAGATAAGGAAAGGAGTGCATCAGTGCATCACAGACAGAGGGCGCATCTCTTGCTTTGAACTCTGCGCAAAGAGTTTTGAACAAACACCTTGGTCATTGAGTCCACTTTTTCACCATTGTCAAGAGGGTGCCTAAGCAGTTCTGAGTGACTCTAGCGGCTTCTAGCAACAACCTTGACGGGGTTATCACTTCGTTGGCTGACGGTAGTCTAGTCCGTACCCTCCTCAGTTGTGTAATTGGATTGTGGATGATCCTTGGTGTGTTGTTCATAACTTATACACAGTAGATTGTAGCTGAGCATACAGCTTGGGATGATTGTTGTAGAATTTCTTGATTGCTTCTTGACTGTGTGTGACGCTTTCTAGAGGTTCCCACGTGTCATTGTTCAGTCCTCAGCCTTTCCAACGTATGTAATGCTGAAGCTTTTTGGCACAACCTGTACGTCTCGGCTTTGTATTCTTACGCTCCGTTGATGATGTTACAATTCTTGAACAATGAAGAGGAATTGTCCCAGTGTGCTCCAGCACATTGATGCCTTTTCAGATGTGACCTTTTTGGCCCCAAAGTGTGGGAATTTGATGGCAAAATACAGACAGTAACAATGTCAATAACAAAACAATGAATACACCTGATGGCATCACACTGGGCTTGTTATCAGCCCATTATAACTTTGTATCAGATCACTTGCCAACCAAAATGCAGTTTTGGAGTTTTAGAGACTGAATATGGGTACAAATCTGTACATACCATACACCATTAGATATCCCTACCTTGTGGCAACATCCTGGTACAAACATGCTGTCAATTGAAGCGGAATTGAGCTTGTTATGGCACTGGGTAACCACGGCCCAATTTCCGGTGGAAAAACATGAGAAATACGTGAGAAAAAATGGCGATTTTACGGTACCTTCTTGTAGCAGAAATAGCGCCGAAAAACACTGAATATTTCATCTTGTTTTTCTTGTGAGCAAATGGATGAAAAAGTGGCTTTTTGCTCAATGCGTTTTCCCGGCCTTTTGGTGATGCCTAAACGGAGCGTCACCAAAAGGCCGGAAAAACGCATTGAGAAAAAAGCCACTTTTTCATCCATTTGCTCACAAGAAAAACAAGATGAAATATTCAGTGTTTTTCGGCGCTATTTCTGCTACAAGAAGGTATTGTAAAATCGCCATTTTTTCTCACGTATTTCTCATGTTTTTCCACCGGAAATTGGGCTGTGGTTACCCAGTGTGGCCTGTCTACTGAAAAAGGTCACTCAGACTCAGATTCAAACTGCACTCTTGCTATGATGTCAAATTCTGGTCAGGTACATGTGCAGCAGTCTACAGACATTGCTTGCTCTCTAAACAAGGAATATAATTAGAAGACATGCCACACATAGTATTGGCTTTGAGCAAGAGTTACCAGTACTTTGGAAGCTAACTACCAAATCTCAATCCCTACATTCTTGGACAATGTAAATTTGTGGCTGCATTAGTGGTGAGTACTGTATCTGATTGTTTCACAAAGTTTCACAACTGTTAGTCGCTCTCTAAGCAGGAATTACAACCAGAACACAGCCTGTAGCAGTTCCAATGGGGTGAGGCAGTTCAGACATCAACAGTACATGGTTGCGTCAGCAGCAAGCACTGCATTGGATTGTTGCACAAAGTTTTACCACCATTAGTTGCTCTCTAAGGAGGAGTTAAATTCAGAACATAGCCTGTGGCCTGTGGCAGTTCTGATGGGGCTGAGGCAGTCCAGACATCAACAGGCCATGGTTGCATCACCATAGAGCACTGCCTTTGATTCTTCCGTACAGTTTCACAACCACCAGTTGCTCTATAAGCAGGAGTTACAATCAGAGCACAGCCTGTGGCAGTTCCAGTGGGGCTGAGGTAGTTCAGAAATCAACAGGACATAGTTCAATCAGCAGCAAGCACTGCATTTGATTGTTCCACAAAGTTTCACAACCACTAGTTGCTCTATAAGCAGGAGTTACAATCAGAACACAGCCTGTGGCAGTTTCAATGGAGATGAGGCAGTTCATACATCAGGCAGTTCTAGTGGGGCTGAGGCAGTTCAGACATCCACAGGACACGGTTGCATCACCACAGAGCACTGCCTTTGATTCTTTCACACAGCTTCACAACCACTAGTGGCTCTATAAGCAGGAGTTACAATCAGAACACAGCCTGTGGCAGTTTCAATGGAGATGAGGCAGTTCATACCTCAACAGGATATCAAGCCCTTCATTTCTTAAGCAAGCAATTTTCTCTCATCAGCAGTGAACACTGCACAAGATTCATGATAAGATATATGAAGCCCCTTGCCACCATTGATGACTACCCTCATCAATGTATGGCTTGTTTTCCTGCAACCAAACTTATTATTTGTAGTACAGTCCTTTTTATCCTAGATCAAGTTGCCTATCAAAGGTGTCACCAATAGCAAATGCCTGTAATACAGTCAAGATTGATGACCAGATGGCTTGGCAAGGTCCTTACCAGGAACAAAATTGTTTACTGAGGTTCTTTGTGATAACAAAGTCACAGGTGCAATTAACTATTTCATGCTATATGATTCATTCAATTTGCTATCAATAACAAAATCACTTGTAGCTCTGCTCCTGCAGTTTACCAAATTGTATCTAGATTAATTAACATAGTTCAACGCCATTAAGAAGAAGATGCATGTCAAACAATCTTTATCTCCATGCTCTACTCCACAAACTTGTTTCAATTCTGTACTCACACCCATTGTTGCACTTCAAACAAGACAGCATACTCCCTTATTTTTCATGAATATTGTGTGCTCCAGTGGAGACAAACCACCAAATTACTATACACTGTGTCGTTCATCACAGGGTATTTTCGCTTGACGTACAAGCGTGAAAATGCCCCTAACGAACGAGGATTTTGAGCAGTTAATCGAGTTGTGACCCCCGAATGACGCGCGAAAACAACAGTAGAAGTTCGCACGATAGATTGCGCCTTTCGCCCGACAGATTCACCTGATAGACACGAGCGTGAATTCACCAGCTTTTCGAGCAATAATTTAACCTGGTTCCTTCAACATATTATCTTGTGCATTTAGACAGGTAGCTATTGCAGGATATGGCCCAAAAGTCGGTCAGACCTTATGTGTAAATTCAGCAGTAAAGCAGGCAAAACATCAATTATATTTTCTACTGCTACAACAGCGAAAAGATAGGGTAGCGGACACGGACGACTCGGACAACTTCGCTACATGACGTTGGAATTGCAGTTGTCATCGGCCTGTCCAAAGTATTGCATCTGTTTGCCGTAGCGACGAGCACTACTCATGAACTGCTTCACAATGGCCGCTGTCGCCCAATCGCCCTCGAAGCGCTCAAGGTATGAGTGAATGCGACGAGCCTATAGATAGAGTCAGGGTCATACAATGATGAACAGAAGGATGCGTACTTACCGACACAAAGATCTTGCTTAAATCCTCGGCACTGACACAGCGGTAAGGACGCGAGAGGTCCAACTGTGCAGCGTGCACAAGCTCGCGCACAGTTGCCCAGAGTGAAACATCAGCAAACGTTGCAACGATGACAAAATGCGCGCGCGACGTACCAATATCATATTATTATTTTTTGCCCCTTCGTGCCCAGTGAGGCCCATGGCCGCCTTCAGATGGTATCCGCGCTGGCCACCACCAGCACTCCCTTTCGGCTTGGGGACGGAGTTTGGAGCGCATGTGAGTGAGGGTAACACAAGGCGCTGCGTGTTGATGATGGCAGCGCCTGCGTCATGTGTGGTCGGCGCCGTGAACCGAGCCATCTGGGCTGTACAACGCACATATGTATCAGGACTGCGAGTTCATGTGGGCACACGACAGCGGAGACACACCTTGTAACACATGGAACTGCGCGGCCAGCTCCTCCATAGTGAGACCTTCAGGAAATTCGCCGACACCTCCGTTTTGCGTACCCGTGGGTGTGATGGACGTGGTAGCGTCTGCGTCACGATTAGCCTGCGCTGTCGTGACACCTGAATCAGTCTGTGTCGATGCGCTGGAACCAGTCTGAGACGTGAACTGGCTCTGGCTTTCAGAGCTCGACTGAGTCTGCGTGTTCGAGGTGGGCTGAGACTGGGCTCCCGAATCCGTTGTTGACGCCGATGAAGCTTGTGTAGATGTTACATCAGAAACAGAAGAGGGGAGTATGGAGAAAGGAATTGAGATGCTGGTGGGAATCGAGAACGAGAAAGACGAGAAAGATGACGTATCCCCAATGGACGTAGGGGAGACTGTGACGCTGTCTGAAGTAGCCGTAAGTGATTATAATGGACGTAGGGGAGTCTGTGACGGTGTCTGAAGAAACCGTAGTGATCACCACGGTCGAGGTTGCACTGTCCGAGGTCGGCGAGCTGGAAGGAGGCGGCGAGTCAAACACGCTGGAAAGTACAGACACAATACTGGACAGGAGGCCTCCTGATTCTGTGTCTGTAGAGGTTGCGCTCGCCGATGAAGGTGGCGGAGTAGCGATTGAGCTAGGACCGTCTGTCTCGCTCGCCGACGAAGGTGGCGGAGTAGGGATCGAGCTAGGAGCATCACTCTCACTTACCGACGAAGGTGGCGGAGTAGGAATAGAGCTGGGACCGTCTGTCTCGCTCGCCGACGAAGGTTACAGAGTAGTTGTTTTGAGTCAGCAATGTAATACTAGGACAGAAGCAACGCATATACTCACTTGAAAGGCCCTAGTAGCTCTCCTGGGGTCTAGTTGCAAGCTCTCAGTCCTAGCGGGTGATGGGCTCAGGGGCGTTGGCACTGTTGGACGAGGAGGAGAGGGAAGGAGATGAGTGATTAGAGAAAGGAAGGGGGAAAAACAGGTGTTGGGTGATATTTGGACTTTAGAAACCAAAGACGGTAGTGCGGTGTGTGGATTTATGATGTGTTCGCCAGAGTCGAGGTCGTGGTTGCAGAGTGGTGGTTGTCGCGAAGTGAGTCAAGCAGTGAGTGGTGGGTAGTGAGTAGCAGAGATGTTAGTTGTTGTTGAGGTTGTCGTCGCCGTCTGGTGGCCGTAATGTCGTTTCCGTTGTCGTACAGACTCAACGCAGCGAATAAATTCACTTGCGAGAGGATGGTGGTCGTCTGAAGCAGTGAAATTCACCTGCTGAACTCAGCGTGTTGTTGAAAATACCCCTTGTCGCGCAAATTTCACGCTCCGAGTCGAACGAGGTCATTTTAACGCCCGCCCCGCGATATTCGCTCGATATCAACTTTTGCCGACATTCAACTCCTTATCGTGCGAATCCACTTCTCTAACACGTTTGACCGGCGAAATTCACGGGCTATTGGCTCTGCAGTGATACATTAATCATTGAAGAAGCTATTCCCAACAAAATTACTTGTTCAGGCTGCTACCAGCACCAAGTTTACTTAGTAATCTGGCTCAAAAGGTAGTTTTTCATTTAATCTTCAGGAATTGTACTTGCTGCTTGCCGGCCTTGCTAATGCTAGTTTAATGCATGTCTTGGCTACAATGTCACTGAACTACAGTACACAATGTAGATACAATTAGCATAGTGACACAATGTTTTCTCTATTCACTCAAATCATCATCACCATTTGGATAAATGATTTGATGCACTGTAAATTGTCAATCTTCCAGGTGAGGGTTCAGAATCTTTGCATGTTGCATGTAGTCCCATGCAGCCTTTTCTCTATACCCTTTAGGAGCAACATTCAAAAACCTCACTTCTTCCAATAGACGGTAGAATTGATCCTTGTCCTTTATGATGCTCAAAATCTTCTGGGCGTTCAGTACTTCTTTGGGTAGTTTTGTGGAATGTTTGAACCCTCCTGCCCGTATGACAAGCACTGGACTGGAAAGGCTGTCTGTGCTGGTTGTCTGTCTTGCCAAGCAGTCAAGATTTTCAGAGAAACTTGACAGGCAGGTCCTGTTACTGCTTTATGGAAAAGCAGACACAGTGATAGCAGAGAACAAAAGAAGATAGGTTGGAGACCACATGAGGATTCAGAATGTTGAAGGCAAATGAAAGGATCTGGTAAGGCAGCTAGCTGTAAAAACAACTCAGTGAAGGTAGCCTAAAAATAGGGCAACAGGCACAACAATGTACTTACCAACCAGTGCTAAGGCAGCAAACAGACCTGGACTTGTAGCAACAGAGGTGTGCTATGGTATGAAATAGCTCTAAGAACAACTTATTAGTACAGTGACCAAAAGCAAACATGATGTACTGTACAGACAAAAAGGTACTTACCAACCAGCACCAGAACAACAAAGTGACCTAGAGCAATGCAGATGTGTGATGGTACAAGATAGTTGTATGAATGATTTCTTAAAACAGTGCCACTAGGCAAATTTAATCCAGACAACAAAGCACTTACCAGCTAGTGACTTTGACCAGCTGTGGAACAATGAAGCTTTGGACAGATGGGATGTTCTGAGGTATGTGAATGGAGGAGAGGGACTTTATATATCTTATGGATCATGTAAAGTACTGGTTCAACATTATGAGGGTCTAAGATCTGTTGCTAAGCCCCTGAACCAAATCTGGCGAGCTACTAGCAAACGAAAGGTATTACTATTGCGTTAGCGGTAGGTGGTAGGAATGTTTTGTATATAAAAGGAAATTACCAGCGAACAAAAAATTTCAAGAGGAAGCGGCAAGGACGGCGAACAATGAGAGTGAGACAGGAGTGATGAAAGCCAAAAGGCGAGGCGAATGACGTCAGGGTAACCCGGATGTCATCTACGGCCAGTCGAACGGAGAGATAGTGGAAGATCAGCGATAGGAAAGGCTTTGCACGCGATACAGAAGACAGGTTGATCGGCAGACACAGGTGAAGGAACTCGACGGGAGGCTCGAAGTGCAGCAGGGTTAATTGCTAGACAGTACACTGGGTGTCAGGTGCATGACAACTGACGCATTTCCGTTCCTTCTCACCAGAGCATGCGAGGCATTAAACAGAACAAAGATAAGATTGACCACGCTGGTAGGTGGGATTTGACTGTTTCGCTGAATGGACTGTTAGTGACAGGCACAACAAAGGGACGGGAGGGGCCCTTACCGCCTTCTCTTGTATGTTGGAAGGTGTTGCAGGAGGCGTTGTCTTGAATTCGAACGGTAATAGGGCGGCGTTGAGACAATTTTTGATACGAGGAGCATCCTGTAGGTTGCCATCGGACTTTTGAAGGGATGGAACGGGATGATAGCTTCGCAAAGCAGTCTTCATCTCAGGGAAGACTGTGCAAAGGGAACTGATGATCAGTACTGAGACATGATGGATGAGACACTTTTGAGCGCACAAGCCATCGTGGTATTGATCCTACCGACGTTTGTCAACAGAGCAATCTTGGCAAACTCGATGGCAAACTCGGGGGTGTCAACCATATTGTCCTTGAGCACCTTGGAGCATTTGCTTGAGTTAAACAAGGCGTTCACGTAGAGATCACAAAAGTTAACAAGTGGCTTTCCGGGGGCCATCGAGTCGACAAACGCCTGTGTCGGGTCGGCAAAGATGAAGTACAGAAGGTCATACTGCAAATCCTCGCGGGTGAGCAACTCTGCGTCGGCTCTCTTGATCGGCAGTGTCTTGCGACCGAGGTATTGCGGACTGATTCAGAGGAGAGCTTGGTGGTGGGATGAGATTTAGAGAGGTACGCAAATGTCACCGACGTCGCGTCGGCGTCGGACACTGATCAGTACTTGTCAATATATAGGGTATCTGTACTTTCACGAAGCTCCAGACGCAGCATTGTTGCATCATGGAACGTCCGGAATGCACTCCTGGGAGCTCGACAGTAGTACCAGAGGTTCATGGCCCGCTTGGGGTCTTAGTCAACGTTGTAGAGAGCGTTTGAATACATTAGAGTACGCTTAGTAGATTATTTGACAAATCATGCCCATTGCACATCCTGACTAGCCAGCTCTTTTACCCAATCGACAACGTCTTCAAGGCGCAGAGCCGCGAGCTGCTGACTCTCCCATTCAGTCCCTCGTCAGACCAGCTACGTCGTCGGGACGCGGAGGGGCTAACGGTGAGTAGGTAACCAGTAAGCAGAACGTACCGTGGTGTTTTGAGTTGGTACGACGTGAGCAGGACACAAAAGCCGTCAATTACGCGTGAAAATAGAGCAGCAGGCGGTGAGGCTAGGACTGGACTTACGTTGCAGATGTTTGGTAACGCAGTCTCGACAGCCTGCTGGGCCTCCCAAGCCTGTCCCCCCTGATTCATTCCACAGCTACCCGCCTTTGCGTTGTTAGAGTCCGAACACGTCCCTTGGTTGCAGTGAGTCGTTGGGCTCCTTCCTACGGCCTGCTTCGTACTGATCATCTGCAATTGGTTTGATACTTGAGTTTGGGGAGCTCTAGAGGTTGTTGTTGGTTCTCTGTTGAGGTCGTAGAGTCACTGTGCATGTAAAAACCCAACCGCGAGAGTTTCTGTGTGCCAAAGGACTTAGCGCCAAATAGAAAACTACGCACCTGGCGAGGTTCTCAACACAGGCACATACGAGGAGGAGTCACGGAGTTATCGATCTGTATCTGTCGTTTTCTCGCCGAAAGGTTACATAGAATTTCTCGCTGAGTTGTCCGTTTGTTTCGCAAGCTTAGCGTCGTTCTCGACGTCAAAATGCCCAACAACAGAGTAGTTTAGTAGCGAATAATGATCTGCCCAGTGGCAAACTCTTGTATTGCCTGCATTCGAGCGAGTTGATGCTCCAAGTGATGGCTTGTGGCGTGGGCAAGTATTTGGGGACTTACGCGAAAGGATGAGATGAAGAGAGTGAGCACGTACCTGGCCTATACCTGAGATATAATTGTTGTGCTGCGCCACTTGTATGTGCATATTCACAGACCGTCTCGCAGAGTCGCCGCACGCGAACATGCTCAAAACAGTGCTGAAAGATGAACAATATACCAATTTCATGCGACATAAAAGCACTAGTCCACATCGTGGTTATCGACGTGTGCACGTGGGATGTGTACCTGCGCACAGTCAATACATGAGACGCACAAAAGCTAAACGCACATACCACGGGTGGCCAAAGCTTCCCAAACTCTGTTTGACAATCTTCCCACAGTCGTCGGTATGAGAACATTTGTCTGCACACAATCAGCAATCACATTGTGAGCTCACGCCGGTACTCACTTTCGTGCATATGCAGCAGAGCCCTCGCACTCGCTTTTGTCAGCTCGGCGATTCCAAAGACGGGCATAGTAATCAAAAAATCAAATTGTTCTGGTCATCTTGACAATCACCAATTCCATCTCTTCTGTCCAACGTTCCGCTGTTGCCTTTGTACGACACCAGTGCACGCGTAGATCTAGACTGGATTCAGAGATAAATTGAAGTAAGATTACACTACTTACGGTCGACAATATGATTCTTGACGCTGTCGCTGAGGTCGTTATCAACGAATGAAAGATCCCCCCAGATCCACGATTGCTTGAAGTTCCTGCTGTCACCAAATGCTTGATCTTCCTCGCGCACCACAAAGGCCTTCAGGTCGCTCTTCTTAAGAGGTCGATAAGTAGGGTCGGCCTCACTCATCCCTAAGAAGACCAAGGCCGCTCGAGTGCGTCGGTACACCTCAGCTGCAGCGTACACCGCCAACCGCATCCGCTGTGCCGGTCCACTGCTACGGAGCTTGAGGTTTTGAGTGGTAGCCTTCTTCAGATAGAGGTGCAACCCATAACTGGTGGCCAAGTGCGCCTTGACCTCATCCAGTCCGTCATCTGCGTCGGCTTCTCGCATAGCTTTCTCGAGCTTGGCTGCTTCCTTCAGGGCTTCATGGCTTTGTACGTCATGAGGGTATGATGATGGAAGGTGTATTTCAACGGTGCAGAGGTCCGCTAAACACGCACGACTCCGCTTTGTACCAATTTGTGTAGACTCTTCTACAACCGGCTCGACCGGAGCTTTCTGCTTCCTGGATTTGGTTTTCAAGGCTGTAGGTCCATCGGCATCGTCGTCGTGAGCCTAAAACGCTGCAATTAGTCTGGAAAAGTTAGCTCAGTATGGAAGTGACTCCCCTGGCTACGTGATGTACCTGCGGCTACTGAAAGGTTGTGCCTCGAACGGACTTCCCTCTGTACAATTGCTTTGCGTTCCCGAGGTAAGCCATCCATAGAAAGTGCGACTGCTATATGAAGACTGGTTTCGGCAGCCTTGTTCCAAACATTGACCTGTTTCATAAACCCTTCTTGAATTTCTCCGATCCTCTCATCTGTCAAGCCGCTCGACTTGCGAGATAATTGGGTGATGATGCAGGCCCTGCGAACGGCATCACAGGCGGCTCACAACAAAGTAAAGAAGTGCTCACCGTAGTTCTTGAAGCTCGATACCCTCACGTATTACATCCATCAGACTTGCGGCTTTCAGAACCTCCTCAGTAGAGCGCTTCTTCAAAGATTCCAGTATCTGCTGCTGGGTAGCGGCTACCAACAGAGATCAACGATAAGCACAACGCTATGCAAATTCGCTCACCTTTTGTCTTCGCAGCCTCGTACGGACATGGCAGTTCCGTCGATGCTCGCCGAGTGGGCGCCGTATGTACCGGAGCTTTACCTACTTTGATTAAATACTGATCCCACTTCTGCTTCTCTGACTGCCATGCAGCCAAAGTATCTGCAGGCAGTCCACATG
>JABYQR010000242.1:0-71555 GCA_022592445.1 Cytidiella melzeri | reverse complement strand
AACGTTCCTGCAGCAGACGAGCGTCTTCGAGCACTTCGAGAAGCCCAAGAAGATGCCAAAGCTGCGCTACAACTCACGGCAGAACGCATGAAGCGATTCTATGATCACGGAGTTACAAAGGCGCCGCAGTTTAAAGTTGGTGATAAGGTTTACGTGGAGCGCGAGAAGCATCCAAAGGAACAGCCGGTGGCAAAACTAGCACCGAAACGAGATGGTCCTTATGAAGTCTTGGAAAAGATTGGGGACCTGAATTATCGGGTCAAACTCACCATTCGAGACAAGCGACACCCCGTGTTCCATGTAGATAGGCTACGACCGGCCAAAACGGCAAGTTTGGTTCCCAACCGGGAATTTCCTGAACCGGATCCGATTGTGGTTGACGAAGAAGAGGAGTACGAAGTAGAACAGATCCTTGATTCTAGGATCTTTGGACGGAAGAAAGAGTTTCAGTACCGCGTCAAGTGGAAAGGATACCCAGATTCAGAAAACTCCTGGGAACCCGCAACCAACGTTACTCATGCTGATGAAGCAGTTAAAGATTTCCACAGACGGCACCCAGGAGCTCCACGACCAATCGCTACATCTCTATTCTTGGCGATGAATTTCCGACCAATCAACGAGAATTTTGAGAAACTACCTTCAGAAACTCTACGACGCGTATCCTTGTGGGAAGACGGAAAAGACTCAACTCCTGCCTTCCGGAGAAAAGGCCTTTAGGAGGGGGGTAATGTCACGACCATGCACACTTTTTCCTTTCTTTTCCTTTTATTTTCGTTATCCTACCTTCTTAATTTCCTTATCTTATCTTATCGATGGTACATGGCTACTGCATGTGATCAAGTGCATGTGACAGACTGGTCACATGATCATAGAAGGTGCTGGAACATTGTAGAACATCGCACCATAGCACACCATACATTCCCACGGCAGTGTTAGGAGTACAGACCCGGTACCAGGGGTCCTTGTTTGAGATGTATATAAACCCACCCTGTAGCTCCCTAAAGACCTCAGATTCTACCTCCTGGTCTTTAGGTGACGTCCACCTTGTACCTAGTCCTTCACATTACTAATATAACCTGGTCTTTAGCTCACTGTCAGCTGATCCCTCGTCGTCGTGTCTCCACTCCTCCTCATCACCTATATTCCTGTCGTCATCGTCCACGCGAGTTCGCTCGTCGTTCCTCCCCCCTTGTCGTCACTCCCTCGCTCTTCATAGAGTTGGGTTGTGTTCCTGACACACCTGTCGAGAGCGTCATGCACCTGCAATGCATGCCAATACGCCCGCCGTCACGCACCATGCAAAAACCCATCAAAATGCTTTGACACCGCAAAAGCGCTCCTAGACAACCTAAACGTTAAATGGCACCCAACAGCTACACCCGCAACGGACGACCTAACACTCACCCGCCATCGAAAGGAGAAAAACAGACGAGCCCAACAAGAAGGCCTCACCTTAACCTTTAACCCCACCGTCACAACGGGCCCAGAGGTCACAGATGGTTTCCGAATCTTCACGGACCCTTCCATACAATCAAGCGAACCCGCGCATCGACGAGCCCCTGGGACCGCAGTGGCGCGCGAAGCGGTCACCATCTACACCGATGGCTCATGCATCAATAATGGCGACTTTAATGCTCGAGCTGGTGCTGGAGTGTGGTACGGACTGAACGACGCAAGAAACCTCTCCATTCGAGTGCCCGGCCCAATACAAACCAACCAAGTGGGAGAAATCCTCGCGGTCCAACAAGCCGCGGCACGAACACCACCCTTTGCACTGTTACACATCGTCAGCGACTCAAAATATGTAATTGAGGGACTCACCATCCACCTACAAAAATGGCGAGACAAAGGTTGGATTGCAGTCGATAACGCAGACCTCTTCCGTAGTGCCGCGTATCACCTACAAAAGCGGTCAGCAGTAACCACCTTCGAATGGGTCAAAGGTCATTCAGAAAATGAAGGCAACGAAGGGGCAGACGCACTTGCGGGGCATGGCGCACAAAAAACCGATGAGGACCCCATAGACCTCTCTATCCCGGCCAACTGGAACATCACTGGTACCAAACTTGCTGTACTGTCGCAAGCGTTAGCGTATGCAGGAATCCGCCAAGGGAAAACTCACCAGACCCGACCGACCACAGAAGTCAACCTCGACCATGTCTTCCACTGCGTACATGACCACCTCAGTGGACGCCAACCCACCCGCGCCGCTATATGGAAAGCACTAAGACATAGAGACATCACCAAGAAAATTTCAGACTTCCTATGGAAGTCTATGCACGGCGCCCTGAAAGTCGGGAAATACTGGAACCACATACCGCACTTTGAGGAACGAGCCAAATGCACCATCTGTCATGATGAGGAATCCATCGAACACATACTGACCGAATGCAACGCCCCTGAATGCAAACAAATTTGGCAGCTATGTCAGCGGGTATGGTTGAAGAAAGTACCAAATTTACCTTGGCCTGGCACCCGACTCGGAAACATATTAGGAGCTGCCCTCATAGACCTTCGGACACCTGACAAAAAACGCCTACACGGCGCATCACGTCTTTACCGCATTATGATAACAGAGTCGGCTCACCTGATCTGGAGAATGAGATGCGAGCGACGCATAGACCGACAACACTTACAACACCCCGAGCACTCTATACCGGAAATTGATAGACGCTGGCTCGCTGCGATGAATTCCCGCATCCTCCTTGACCGAGAAATGACACGTAAGAAATATGGTAAAAAAGCCTTAAACAAAACACTAGTCCTACGCACCTGGAGTGGCACACTGCGAAACGAGCACAACCTCCCAACAGACTGGATTAATACTGGGTTTTTAGTGGGTATGGGCCCCCCGTTACAACACACCTGATATAAGGTGAAGCGGGGTGTGTCGAGTCCCACACTCTGTGCGTAAAAGCATTTTCTCCCTTTGGAAGAATGAGGTGAAAATCCTCTTGCTCAATAGTGGGCGGAATGTGGAGTCGACTTTGTTGATTGCCTGCCGCCAGCGCCCCGGCGCAACACTCTTCCAAAAAAAAAAAAAAAAAAAAAAAAAAAGGACCTTGCCTGTTCCCATTCTCCAATTCACCAAGTTGTTGGGTTTTCCAGAGGAAGCTGGAGAGTGGAACTCTGTAGTGCTGTACAAGTTGGCAGACACAGTCACCATATAGAATGCATTGGTGACAATGGCGGCAAACAAAATGAGAGATGCTGAGATCTGCATGATGATGCAACTAGGAGAAAGAAGGCCAACAATAGGAAACAGCTGGCTGTCAGAACATTTTCAGAACAGTAACACAATGCAAACAAAAATAACCTCACTGACCAGTGCTGAAGCAATGAGAAAAACTGGACTTCTGGAGCAGTTGACTTGGCAATGTGCTGAGGTCCAAGGATGATGGGTGGCCTCAGTAGGACAGCTAGCTACAGGAACAATCTCGGTACACAGACCCAAGGGGATGCAAGGAACAATGTGCTTACCAGTCAGTGCTGAAGCAATGAAATACCTGGAGCAACAGAAGTGTAATGTGGGAAAAGGAGTGGTGTTTAGTTAGAAAGCAAGCCTGCGAGCGCCCTAGCCAAACGTGTGCTTACTAAGTGAGAGGACCAAAAGAAGAAGGCGGCGGGATTGCGCGTCTCGCAACTTGTCTCCCACCGCCTTCGCTCGTAGAATCACTCGCTAGTCAAAATCTCAGTTTCTTATCCCTCCTTCGTGAATTTCACCTCTGTTGTTATGGTCGAGACCAATGGCCCCCCCCCCCCCGCGGGCATTAGCGGCAACTCTGTTCAATACCTCCAAGATTTTTCCGCGCGCTGATCTCTGGGCGCTGTTGAGAACGAAAACCTAAATAGGTTTATTAGGAACGAGGAACGAGCGGAGAGACGCAGTACGGGAGAGGACAATGTGTTGGACAACGAGTCGTTCCTATTAGATGAGTCGCGAGTTGGTAGCCCTGCGCCCTCTCTTCAGTCGAGCAGTCCAGCGCATACACCCGGAGAAAAGGGAAAATCTAGGGGAAATCAGACTCCGTCGCCTGTTAAGTCACTCACGCAAAACCTTCTGAATAATCTTACCCCCACCTCTCTCCAGTGGACCTTGGACTGGATGACAAAGAAGCTCAAGGTCGGATCAAGCTCCTCTGCGGCTGCAAGCGCAGGCTTGAGTTCGAAGTCGGTTTTGAAATTGGCTTCGAGGGATGCACCCCGTCCCGCTCAGGAGGACGGTCTTCATATCAAATTGGAGGATGGCGGCAATTTCTTTACAGAACGAGTCGAGGCTCTGCAAGCCTTGCTCACGCTTCTCAAGCTCCGGTACCACCTGCCACTCTCTTTTTGCACGACCGCCGCAATCCAAGAGATGCACAATAACCCTAGGTGCCTCAAGTATGCGAAGGTCCACAATTTTTCGGGAGAAAAGAAGGAGGTCGTCGACGTCTCGCTCTGGCCGGACGAGAAGAGCTTGACTCCCGAACAGTGGAAGGACGCGTGTAGGAACTATCTCGCGCTTCTGGATTGCTTCAACAACCCACCGATCAAGGCCCTTTTCCAAAAGCACTTTGACCACCTTGTCAAGAACACAACCAAACTCTATGAAGAGCGAGGAAGTGACGATAGGGGAGGAACAACGAGTGAACTCGCGTGGACAATGACGACAGGGGTAATGATGATGAGGAAAGAGAGAGAGACAACGCCGAGGGAACAGCTAACAGTGAGCTAAAGACCAGGTTATATTAGTACAGTGATAGACCTAGTACAAGGTGGACGTCACCTAAAGACCAGGAGGTAGAATCTGAGGTCTTTAGGGAGCTACAAGGTGGGTTTATATACATCTCAGACAAGGACCCCTGGTACCGGGTCTGTACTCCTAACACTGCTGTGGGAACATATGGTGTGCTATGGTGCAATGTTCTACAATGTTCCACAATGTTCCAGCACCTTCTACGATCATGTGACCAGTCTGTCACATGCACTTGATCATATGCAGTAGCCATGTGCCATCGATAAGATAAGATAAGGAAAATAAAAGGAAAAGAAAGGAAAAAGTGTGCATGCTCGTGACATTACCCCCTCCTAAAGGCCTTTTCTCCGGAAGGCAGGAGTTGAGTCTTTTCCGTCTTCCCACAAGGATACACGTCGTAGAGTTTCTGAAGGTAATTTCTCAAAATTTTCGTTGATTGGTCGGAAGTTCATCGCCAAGAATAGAGATGCAGCGATTGGCCGTGGAGCTCCTGGGTGTCGTCTGTGGAAATCCTTTACAGCTTCATCGGCATGAGTGACGTTGGTTGCTGGTTCCCAGGAATTTTCTGATTCTGGGTACCCTTTCCACTTAACACGGTACTGAAACTCCTTCTTTCGACCGAAGATCCTTGAATCAAGAATCTGTTCTACCTCGTACTTCTCTTCTTCGTCTACCACAACCGGTTCAGGTTCAGGAAATTCCCGATTAGGGACCAAACTTGCCGTCTTGGCTGGTCACAACCTATCCACATGAAACACCGGGTGGCGCTTGTCCCGGATGGTAAGCTTAACCCGGTAGTTCAAATCCCCAATCTTTTCTAAGATCTCATAGGGACCATCTCGTTTTGGTGCTAGCTTTGCCACCGGCTGTTCCTTTGGATGTTTCTCGCGTTCCACATAAACCTTATCACCAACTTTAACTGCGGGGCCTTTGTAACTCCGTGATTGTAGAATCGTTTCATGCGTTCCGCCGTGAGCTGTAGTGCAGCTTTGGCGTCTTCTTGGGCTTCTCGGAGCGCTCAAAGGCGTTCGTCTGCTGCAGGAACGTTTGATACTGGATTCAAAGGTACCTGGAACTCCGGTAGATACCCATAGATTAGTTCGAAGGGAGCCTTCCCGGTGGACGAGTGTACGCGGCGATTAAGCGCAAACTCCGCAATTGGCAACCAGTCTACCCAGTCATCCTGTCTGAAAGAGCAGAACACTCGGAGATACTGTTCTATTTCTTGATTCATACGTTCGGTTTTACCATCTGTCTGAGGATGGTACGCAGTGGACATAGACGACTTTACTCCGAGTGCATCGTAGATAGCACGGAGAAACTTGGACGCAAATACCAATCCGCGGTCTGAGATCATCTGGCGAGGTACACCATGGAGTCGAAACACGTTTGCATATAGTCCTGCACGTGTTCGGGAGTTTTCATGCTTTCTCGTGATGGATAGCAATGCACCTGCGCTGTTGTCCGATCAACTACAACCGTGATAGAATCGTATCCTTTACATGCGGTAACTTGACAATGAAGTCCGTGGTAAGCTTTCCCATGGAGCATTGGGCGGATCTAGTGGATTGAGTGGACCACGTGGTGGGGCGGGGTATGTCTTGGTTCTTTGACAGGTGTCACACGTGTCTACATAGTCATTGACAAAGCGTGTCATGCTGGGCCACCAGTAGTTCCGAGAGAGTAGTTCCAGCGTTTTGTACCTGCCCGGATGTCCAGCAGCGGGTAAGTTGTGATGTCTCCGAACTAGTTCCTTTCGGATTTCGTCATCTTTAGGAACATAAACTTTTCCCCGGAACAATAACAGTCCATTCTCGTTGTTCCACTCTTCGAGTCCCCGGCTAAGAAGGCGAGGTCCGAGTTTCTTTACTTTGGCAAGTGCTTCTGCCACCTCAGTTTCTCGAAGAGAACAGTCACGGATACGTTTCAACAGGTCTCTGTCTGGCTGTACACTAGCTTGCCCACGTTGAGAAGCGGCAGCTCGGAAAACCTCAGGCGCTAAGACTACTCGTGACAGATTGTCTTCTTCGTCTTTGACCTCGTGTTGAGCCAATCGTGACATGGAATCCGACTTTCCCATAGATTTCCCGGGCTTTGGGATGATCTCAACGTTGAAACGTGAGAGGAACAACGACCAACGTGCTTGACGACGTGTCAAATTGCGAGCGGTCTTCCAATACTCGAGATTCTTGTGGTCAGAGAAATAGGGAATTTCTCTGGTAGTCCTTCCAAATAATGACGCCAGTCTTCAAGGGCTCGTACAATTGCCATAAGTTCTCGGTCGTAGATCTCATAGTTTTGTTCGGTCTCAGTCATGCCTTCAGACCGATAGGCTACTGGGTGCCACGTGCCGTCTTCGGCTTGTTGTTCCAACACCCCTCCCATTGCATATCCGGATGCATCCGTTTCCAAACGTGTGGGTCTATCAAAACTCCACATTGCCAAAACTGGTGCTTCCACGAATTGTCGGCGGAGTTCATCGAACGTTGACTGTTCTTCAGGACCCCATTTCCAAGGGACCTTACCCGTGAGACGGTCTAGGGGTTTACATATCTTCCCAAAATCCCTGATGAACCTTCGGTAGAAGTTTGCAAACCCACGGAATCGGCGGATGTCGGAGACGTCCTGCGGTACAGGCCATTCAGCCACTGCCTTTACTTTGACAGGATCCATACGTAACTGATTGTGGCCAATGATGATGCCAAGGTACTCCGTTTCTGATCTCTCAAACTCGCATTTCTCAGGTTTCAAGAATAGGTCATGTTGCCTGAGCCGTCTCAGAACTTCATGTACCACCTCGCGGTGCTCGGATATCTCCTTGGAATAGATAAGGATATTGTCTAAGTAGACCGTGACTTTGCCTTCGGCAATGAGGTCGGCAAAAATATCATTCATCATATTCTGGAACGTAGCTGGAGAGTTTGTCAATCCGAAGAACATGACGGTTGGTTCGAAAAGTCCACGGTTGGTTACAAACGCTGCCTTGTGTTCATCACCTTCTTTGATGCGGACATTGTTATATCCCCATCTGACATCTAGTTTGGTGAACAACCTAGCGCCTCGCAGTCTATCCATGAGTTCGGAGATCAACGGCAATGGATACCTGTTTTTGATAGTGACTTCGTTTAGCTTCCGGCAATCCTGCACTGGTCGTAACTTTCCATCCTTTTTCTTGACAAAGAAGAAGGGTGATGCCATGGGGGACTTTGACGGTCGAATGTATCCTTTCTCCAAATTCTCTCGGATAAACTTGTCAAGCTCTTCTTGCTCGGGGTGGGACAGTGGGTAAACTTTTGCATGGAATCCTTTTGCTTCCGGAATCAACTCAATTGCATGGTCATATGACTTGTGTTCTGGAAGCCGTTGAGATTCCGTTTCAGAGAAAATGTGAGCATGTCGTTGATATTGCTCAGGCACCATCTCCTCAAAGGTTTTCACCGGTTTCACCCGGTTCTCAACCTCCGCCAGTTCACTAGAATACGTATACCCTGCTAGAGTGAACAAATGTTCGCCTTCTTGTACCATGGGTGTCGGACGTGTGCGTACAATGCGTTGGGGAGTTCCTTTTCCACCGAGCTGAGTAGTGGCCTGTGCCTGTAACTTCGGCAATTTGGCCCCATCCAAACTTCCTGAACCTTCCGTGGTTTCTTCGAGGTCTTCTTCGGTTTCCTCTGTATCCACCAGCAAGTACGGAAGTTGTTCCACAATTTTCTGTAATCCCGGGGTCCTCTTCTTCCGTTTAGGCTCAGCTGTTCTCTTAGCTGCAACCTCCTTTGCTTCCTCAACCCTTTCTCTGGGTTTACATGCATCAGGACATCCATCCATCCTGATGATACCTTTGTACCAATCAATGGTGGGGTTGTGATACCGCAACCAATCAATTCCTATGATCACGTCTTCTGGCCCAATATCAGTGACCGTGAAAATGGTCCTTTCCTCGTGGTCTCCTATCCTCATATTGAGAATGGCAACCTCATCAATAGCCACATCTCGATTTGGGGTCCCGTCTATGTTGTACACCGGAATGGGTTGTTTCAACTTCCGGGTCCTAATACAATGCTCTCGAACAAACTGTTTGTGAATGAATAGTGTCGAGGCTCCACTATCAATCATAGCTGCGACTTCTTTAGATCTCCGCACTCCTGAGACTGTGATAGGTACGTGAAAATGTTCGGATTCAGAACCAGTCTCTAGTACATCAGATGCGAGTATGGAAAATCTATTAGTACATGGTAAACGTGGGGCGCGTGCTTGCGCAGCTCGAATCACGGCCCGAATCAAAAACCCTCCTCCAATCTCTTTTTGAGGTCGGTGTTCTCCGCCCTCAACTTTTCCAGTTCTCCTAGCACGGCCTTGAGTGTCACTTCCAATACTCCCGACGAGTTCGACGCTTCTTCCTTCTCAGGCTTCTTTTTCTTCGGCCCGAGAAGAAGATGCCGCCCCATTGGTAGCAGCCACACGAGTCCCTCGAGGTGGTGGGCGTGGGACTGCCGGTTTGGTGCACGTGCGTGCAATGTGACTAGGATCGGTGGTAATTTCTTGGCAGTTGTAACACCGCCGACCTTGTTGCATCTTGGAGGTGTCAACCTCCATAGGAACCGGACCGTTGGGAGTGCGAGGGACCGGAGTAAACTGGGGCTGAGATACGGTGGGCTTTGACGCAGTTGACAAAGGAGTAGAAGGCACTTTTCTCTCCGTTGTTTCCCGTATGCGGGCATACGCGGCTGCCATCTTGAGAGACCTGTCAATCCACCCCTGATAGTTTGTTGGCGGGGCTTCAGCAGTTGCCAATCTACCATAGATGTACTCTGGGAGACCCTTGATGAAGCGGATCTCCTTGTCCTTGTCGCTTAATCCGGAGATGTGACCTACGTAGGATTGGAAGTCTGTGACATATGTCCCTACGTCACGCGCGTTCTTCTCCTTTTTTTCAGCTCCACAGAGCTTCTCCAATTCTCGGATGGCAGTATCTTCGGGCGTTGCATCGCCGAAGTACTTTTTGAGTTCGGTTTTGAACTTAGCCCACGTGTCAAGATTGTCCGGCAAGTCACCGTTGTGGTCAGCCATGTGATCTGTGACTGGTATTGCCCATTGGGCAGCTTTCTCCGAAAGACGGTAGATGGCCGTCAGGACCTTGGTTTTTTCGTCAGTGATACTGGCAGTCACCCAGTAAGCCTCACACTGGGACAGAAAACGTTCCAGGTCACGACCATGTTTGCCCTTGTATCTGTCGGGCTTAGAGTCATTGTTGTTGACCGTAACCTGCGGTCTGGGCATTGCTTGCGCGACTGCAGCTACAATGGCTGCAACTAGGGCGGGGTCTACTGCTGGGGCTGTCATTGTGACAGGTGCGGAATTGATGGGGATGACGGTGGGTGTTTCAGGAGTTACCGGTGAGGTTTCCGGTATGGTTTCGGGGATGATGGGAGTGACGTCTGGTGAAACCGGTGGAATTTCCGGTACAACTAAACTGGTATCGACTTCTTCAGGAACTCCGACAGTTAATGGAATTTGACTGTTATCACAGGGTACGTAACCGAAGTATTGTTGTCTTTGTCTGAAATGACGAGATACCACAAACTTTCAACTCCGATTTGGACACGGCTGCTGTTTGCAGACTTCGATATACGCATGATCCTCTTTGTTATCGTGACAGTCCACACGATTGTTGGGATCAAAAATGTGGAAAAGATTATCGCACTCAATGATTGCTTATCTACTACAGGGGAAGTTTTTCGAAGTATCCTCCGTCTGCTACAAATGCAACTCTACTTGTAACTTCTGTCAACCTCTTGCGTAATTGCGTGAAGTTGATCTGCCCTACTGACTGCAGGCCCCAGTTTAGTGCTTTGAGCTGGGCAGGTGTGCGCGTGGAGAGTACTTCCTCCGTGTGCTCAATGAGGTGCAGAAGCTTGTCGTTGAGTAACAGGACTGATCTAACCTGTGAATCGTTGCGGTCGCGAGTGAGTTCGATCAGAATCTTGAGGCGTCTGGTAGTGGCCTCGATCTTCGGCTTGAGGATGCCAACTTGATCCTTGATGGAAAACTTGTGGAAGTCAAGGGTCACAGGTTTTTGTGCGTCTGGACGAGGTGGCGGGGGTGCCCGAGCAATGCGGTCCTTGAGAGATGGTTTCTCAATACGATCGGCGAGTGTTTGTGCGCGTTCCGTGCGTGCACGTTCCTTAATAGACTTGTTGTCACGAGCAAACTTTTTGTGGTTGAAGGCTGGGAGTCTGGTGCCGAGGGGGTGATAGTGGGGACGACGTGAGACGTAGGAGACAATAGCTTCAAGGTCCTTCTCTGTATAGAGGTGAGGACGTCCTTGCTCACGTAGTTCTTGGCGAGCTTCAAAGAAGGACTCGGGTACGCCGCAACAAATGTGTATGTCCTTAGGCACTACAACCACGAAATGAGATGTAAGGTCAAAGGTCCGGGCCAATACAACGTACTGGTAAACTGGGGGGACTAAACTTTTTAAAACTTTTGGGGAATAGGGAAGTGTGCGTTTGCGCGACGTCCAGGCGAGTGTACGGAGATTCTACCTAATGTCAAGAACACAACCAAACTCTATGAAGAGCGAGGAAGTGACAATAGGGGAGGAACAACGAGTGAACTCGCGTGGACGATGACGACAGGGGTAATGATGATGAGAAAAGAGAGAGAGACAACGCCGAGGGAACAGCTAACAGTGAGCTAAAGACCAGGTTATATTAGTACAGTGATAGACCTAGTACAAGGTGGACGTCACCTAAAGACCAGGAGGTAGAATCTGAGGTCTTTAGGGAGCTACAGGGTGGGTTTATATACATCTCAGACAAGGACCCCTGGTACCGGGTCTGTACTCCTAACACTGCCGTGGGAACATATGGTGTGCTATGGTGCAATGTTCTACAATGTTCCACAATGTTCCAGCACCTTCTATGATCATGTGACCAGTCTGTCACATGCACTTGATCATATGCAGTAGCCATGTACCATCGATAAGATAAGATAAGGAAATTGAGAAGATAAGATAAGGGAAATAAAAGGAAAAGAAAGGAAAAAGTGTGCATGCTCGTGAGACACCTCTCGAATCGGCGCGAGTTCTTGGGTGCCTACCCGGCCATCCTTTGCTTCGACTACGAAATCCGCTACAACTTCTGGGTGGTGAAGCGCGCCTTGTTTGTTGTCGGAGAGGGCAAATACCGTGAGCAATTCAAGTCCGTTTGTATGAGCGAGTTGTGGAATCAGATGGAGAGCAGCTCGAAGAAACAGTTCGCAAGCTCGGATGCCTACCAACCCGGTCCGTCGCGCTTGAAGGCCCAGAGCAATCACTCTTGAGATAGCTTTTGCCCGCAGGTCGAGGACTCCAGCAGGTCTCGCGATGGCGGAAAGTCCTTTCCGAGCGGCAGTCAGAGACAGGCCAACTCTTACTGCGTCATCTGCGGCCAAAGTGGTTCTGCTTCGCATCACGTGTCAAGATGTAGCAGGACGAGACTCCCGAACGGCAAGGCTACGCACTGCGTCTGGTACAACAACCAGCTCCTCACTGCAACAGGGCGCAAGGCTGTTTGCCTCATGTGTAACATCTCGGGTCGCTCTCCCTGCAACGGGAAGTACTGCGGAGGGAACGCCTCCCATATCTGCTCCTTCTGTGGTGCCTCCAGTCATCACAGCGGTAGTAAGCAATGCATCCTCTGATCGTGACCGCATCATCACTCCATATGAAGCTGACGCCTTTGAGGACGAGCTCCGCAGACTTGACCTACTTGCAGAATATCCAGACCTCCCTGACAAATTTCGTTTTGGCTTTGCTATCGGGGACTTCCCAATTCTTACTCGCTCTTATACGCCTCCCAATCACGCTACTGGCATTCAGCATATGGACTTCATCAAGGACTACGTAATCGAACAGGTCTCGCTTGGGTGCATGACTGGCCCGTACTCTCGCTCGGACGTTGAATTTCTTCTTGGCACGCATTTCTTCTCATCTCCGCTTTCAGTTGTCGAAAAGGCGGGTCCCGCCAAGAAACTCAGACTCATTCAGAATTGCTCCTTCCACAATGAGGACGGGCTCTCAGTAAACGATTTCATTGACTCGGACGATTTCCAGACCACATGGGGAAAGGCTGCTGAGGTGGCTGAGGTGGTAAGTCCGCTCGTCCTCTTATCTTGTGACACTCATCCGGCGTGTACAAACATGGAGGTAGCCAACTCAGCCAACTTCGGCTTCTTCTTGCCTCCTCGGCTGCTACTCTCCGCTCTACTGCCCTCTCGGGCCGAGCTCTCTCTCCTCTCTGCTCTACTGCCTTCTCTGGCCGAGCCCTCTCTTTCTCTCCTCCTTCTTCTGCTCTACTGCCTTCTCTGGCTGAGCCCTCTTTCCTCTTCTCTATCCGAACATCTCTGTTCCTCCTTATTCTGTCATAACTCATCTCTATCCTTGCAGGTTGCTGTTGCTCCCCCAGGCACGCAGGTCACCTCCCTTGATATTGACTCCGCCTTTCGAAACATCCCAATTCTCCCCGCTCACAAACCCTTCATTGTCATTCAATGTGAGGAAGGCGAGTTCTTTATCAATCATGTCTGCCCATTCGGGATCTCGTCCGGGCCTGGTGTTCAAGGCATCGTCATGGACGCGTTGATGGACATTCTGGAGAAACGCGGTGTCCGCCCGTTGTTCAAATGGGTGGACGATCTATTCTCCTTTCGAATTCCGCTCCGCCTACTCACCTGTGGCACCTACGAGTACGCCCATGACATCGACATCATCTTCGAGATCACTTGTCCGCTTGGCACCTGCTGGAAGCTGGGCAAATGCTCTGACTATGACTTCGTTGGGACGTACCTTGGATTCCTCTGGGACCTCGTTCAACGCGCCGTCTCTCTTCCCAAAGAAAAGCGAGTGAAGTACCTCACCAAATTGGTAGACTTCATTGCAAAACTTTTGGCGGGCCCGGTACTCCTCCAAGATGCTCTCTCCATAAACGGTACCCTATCACACATCTCTTTTGTCTACCCTCAAGGCCGGGCGTATCTCACAAACCTCTGCTCTTTCATCTCTTCATTTGAACTTCGCCGCTTCACCTCACGTTGTGCTCCTCCCTCAGTGCGAAGCGACATGGAGTGGTGGAAAGGTATTCTCTTGAAACCTGGCATCTCTTGCTGTCTCATTCCGAGAGGCCCAGTTCTGGACTTCGACATCTGGGTCGACGCTTCCACCAGCTGGGGGATTGGAGTCTTACTGGCGGGTCGATGGGCTGCATGGCGCCTTGCAGACGGATGGAAGAAAAATGGGAGAGATATAAGATGGGCTGAAATGGTAGCTATCAAGCTTGCAGCCCGTTTCCTGGAGCAGCTGAATCCAGGAACTGTGACATGAGAATACGCAGCGACAATGAAGGAGTGGTTGGGGCGTTTGCTCGTGGGCGCAGTCAGAATTTCCAGGTCAACAACTCCATCCGAAGGACTGAAATCATCTCCATGTCTCTCAACATTTGTCTACTTCCCAAATACGTCAACACCAAAGACAATTTGGCCGACCCGTGTCTCGCGGCATCTTGGGCGACCAGAAATCACGTCTTTCAAACATCGTCGAGCTCCCAGAGGAGCTTTCTTCTCTCCTCTCCTATGTCTGACACACCTTTCACACCAACGCCCGCAAGTGCGGGCGTGTCTACGTCAAGGGAGGACTTCTCAAGTGCCTTGCTGCGACCTCAGCGTAGACGAATACCTAGAAAAGCCAAAAAAGACAATCTCATCAATTCCTCCGCTTACCGTCCGACAGTTCTTGCAAGCGAACGCCTCGCTCGTTGGACCACACCTTATGCCATTTGATTCCGACACAACTTATCGTCCACCACAGACTACGAGAGTGCCATCAAACTATTCGATACTATGCTAGCCACTCTCGATCAGAAGACTCGAGGGAATTATGGAGCCGGCCTTCTGCGCTTCACGCAGTTCTGCGACTGTGTGAAGATCCCCGAGGAACGTCGCATGCCCGCATCTGAGCCACTTCTCTCGGCCTTTGTAGCCAAGTGGAGCGGTTCCGTCTCTAGGTCCACTATTGATACCTGGGTCGCCAGACTCAGCTTTTGGCACACCCTCAACGGCGCAGAGTGGAAAGGAGGGAAGATGCTCCGCGTTACCTGCGCTGGAGCCACGAAGATGCAGCCTGAGAAGAAGCCGAAAAGAGCTCTGGTTACTCTCGAGCATGTCCACGCTCTCAGAAACCATCTCGATCTCACTAACTCGTTCGACGCCGCTGTCTTTGCAGTGGCGTGCTTTGCTTTCTGGGGTGTCAGACGGTGCGCTTACTATTTGCTGAACATGGCCCTTCTATGCCTTCTCTTTACTAACGTGTTCGACCTCAGACTGGGCGAACTAATTATTCCTTCCCCTAATACCTTTGACCCAACAAAACACATGAGCAGGACTCCGCTTAAGCTTCGACAAACCCCCAGTGGGAACGAGTTTTTCAGCATTCACCTTCCTTGGTCAAAGACAACGAAACACCTCGGTCTCGACGTCACGGTGACTGCGGTCAACGACCCAACATTGGCAGTACCTGCCTTGAAGCACCACCTGTTGTGCAGCACTAAGATTCCGCAAAGTGCTCCTCTGTTTGCTTTCAAAGCGCAAACAGAACAAGGCTGGGCACCCATGACACGAGACTGGTTCCTCAACCGCTGCAACAAGATCTGGTTGGACCAAGGACTCGAAAACCTTACCGGCCACTGCTTTCGAATTGGTGGTGCCACTGAACTTCTTCTTCGAGGAACTCCACCTGATATTGTGGCGGTTCAAGGTTGCTGGAAGTCCTGGGCCTTTCTGGATTACTGGAGGAAGATTGACTCCATCCTACCTCTCTTCATTTCAGACTCCTTTTCACAATCTTGCTTGACACTTATACGACAGTCTGTAGACTCCTTTTAAAGAAAGTATGGCTCATAATTACTGTATCACCTTCACTGTCAAAAGCTGCCTATGTACTACACTGATCATGGCGTATGGCATTCTACATATGATGTGTGCAATGGCGGGTGCGGGCGGCTGTCCACTATGACGTAGGTGGCGTCGTGTAAACAGTATCTCAGTGGTTACAGCGATTTACCTACGTCATGGCGCCCGAATTTCCTGAACCACGCAAAGCTTGGTGGGGGAGTCGGCAACATGACGTTGCGGACGACTGTTTGTGGCTTTGCACCTCTGGGTGGTGAGTCGACCCCGCAACGGCTCGTCGCCTGCCTCACACTCAGGCCGGAATTCGGATCCTGCGGTGGTCCTCGCAAGGCACCAATCCTCGTGGCTCGAAGTGCGTTCGAGGTCGTCGGACTCGAATCTCGAATTCGCCTGGATTCGACATTGGACCCGCGAACCACAACTGTGCCTCCCGCGACTGCAGACTTGAGGCGCCACTGACTCAGGCAGCCCGTCGTCAATCTTCCGAGCGCGGAAAACGCAAATCAACTCATATCGTCAAGATAACGTGTTTCGTTTGCTCCTCACGCACGGAAGATTGGGCAAATCGCGAGGCCGAAGGCCTCACCCAAATTCCGCCTCCCCCACGTACTCCCTGAGAATAAGCATATCAAACTCATAAGTAATAGAGTCCTTTAAACTGCTTGTCACTCACCTTTCATTTTCCTCCGACTGGAGCAAAGGATAACAAACGAGTTAGGAAGCTGAGGGGTAGATTATGAGAGTGGGGGAGAGGGGTTTGACAAGACCGTAAGATAGCTAGCTGCAAGAGCAACTTCAGTATGGTGATCCAAGGAAAAGCAAACAACAATGTACTTACTGACCAGCACTGAGAAATGAAAAGTTCTGGAACAATGAAGGTGTGCTGAGGTACAAGGATGGTAGCAAGGGGATTGATATATCTTGACATGAATCCCAAGCAGTGCTCACTCCTGATGCCACAAACAATTGCAGTGCTCACTGCTGATGAGACAGACATTTTACATGCTTCAACAATATAGGGCATTGGAATGTCTTGTTAGAATCAGCCCCCAAAACAAGTTAGATGTGTCTTGTTGATGTCTGAACTGCCATAAGCTTTGCTTAGATGGTAAGGTAAAGCTGAGCATAGATGCCGGTTACCTACATGTACATGTAGTTTAACCTGTCACAACTAGTGTTAGCAAGGCCGGGAAGCGGCAAGTACAATTCTTGAAGATTGAATGAAATATCACTTTTTGGGCCAAATTTGTAAGTAATCTTGCTGCTGGTAGCAGCTTGACTAAGTAATTTTGTTGTGAAAGGCTTCTTTTATGAGTAATGTACAGTAAGTTGGTGGTTTGTGGTCACTGGAGCACACAATCATTCAGGAAAGGAGGAGGACTGTGCTGTGTTGTTCAAAGTGCAATAACAAGTGCAAGTACAGAATTCAAACAAGTTTGTGAAGTAGAGCATAGAGATAAAGGTTTGTTGAGACGTGTCTTCTTTGTAATGGTGTTGAACTATGTTAAATAATATAGATACAATCAGGTTAAACTGCAGGAGCAGGCCAAATGATTATGTTACTGATAGCAAATTGACTAAGACATATAGCCCCAAATAGTTACTTGAGCCAGTGACTTTGTTACCAAAAGGACCCTCAGTAAACAACTTTGTTCCTGGTAAGAACCTTGCCAAGTAATCTGGCCATGAATATTGACGGTAGTAAGGGCATTTGCTATTGATGACACCTTTGATAAGCAACTTGATTTGGGATAAAGTGACTGTACTACAGTTGATGAGTTTGGGTGCGGGAAAAGGAGCCATACATTGTAAAGGTAGTCACCAATGGTAGCAAGGAGCTTTATATATCTTATCTTATTATTAATCTTGTGCAGTGCTCACTGTTGATGGCAGAAGATTACTTGCTTCAAGAATGAAGAGCTTGAGGATGTCTCATCAGACCAACTCCCAGAACATGTTACATGTGTCCTGTTGATGTCTGAACTGCCTCATCCCCATTGAAACTGCCACAGGCTGTGTTCTAAATGTAACTCCTGCTCAGAGAGCAACTGATGGTTGTCAAACTTTGTGGAACAATCAGATGCAGTGCTTGACACGGAGACGGGGCTCGACGTGACAAACAGGGACACGAAGTGGAAAACGACGAGGAGGTGGTGGCAGGCGTAGAGCACAATGCTTTCACCAGCTATCAGACTTTGTTCAAGTTGCTAGCCCAGTAAAGACCAAGTTAGAATTGATACTACCCGCTATGTAGTACAAGAGGGGGTTTGCTTACCTAGCCCAGTAAAGACCAAGAGGTCGAGATGGGGGCTAGGAGCGTACATGCAGCTGCTTATATAGACTTCAGGGACCTGCGCACAGACCATGTTGAGGGCAGGCTTTGCAAGAAGCCGTGTGAACGAAGAACAAAAGAACTACCTAAAGGAGAATAATAGCTATTGTCTAGACCTTGCCAAGAACTCTACTCATGAGAGAATCTATCTAAAAGGAGACCAACTATTGTATTCCATTCCCACACCTGTGAGAACATCCTTCCATAAAGAGAACAATATGGAAAGAACAATAAGGAGCCCATGTGAACAGTATATATGACGTCAAACCCTAGCTATGGGCTGAGCCATGTGCTTGTAGCCATGTGGTCTTACTTAAGCTAAGTCACATGCCAGTGTGACGTAGTAGCATGTAATGTGACCGTGTGGAGCGTCTAAGCCACGTGATACGGGCGCTTAATAGACGTGCAAAGGGAGTTTATGCAGAGAAGGTTGCAACTGGGTTGCAGCCCGGAGTTTTTACAGATAAAAACAAGAGGTAAATTGCAAAAATTAAGGGCTAGTCGGGCCATCCACGACAGTGCTTGCTGCTGATGCAACCACGTCCGGTTGATGTCTGAACTGCCTCATTCCCATTGAACTGCCACAGGCTGTGTTCTGATTGTGACTCCTACTTAGAGAGCGGATAGTGGTTGTAGAACTTTGTAGGACATTCAGTGCTCACTGCTGATGCAACTAAAAATTTCCATTGTCTAAGAATGTAGGGTTGAGAATGTTTTGTTAGCTTCCAAACTACTTGTATCTCTTGCTCAGAGCCAACAATAATTGTGGCGTGTGTTCTGATTGTATACCTTGCTCAAGGAGCAAGCAATGTCTGTAAATTTCTGTACATGTACCTGACCAAAATTTGACATGATGTGCCAGCAAGAGTGGAGTTTGAATCTGAGTCTGAACAACTTTTTTCAGTAGACTGGCCATAACTTGCTCAATTGCAGTTCAATTGACATGATATTTGTACCAAAATGTTGCCAAAAGATAAAGCTATCCAATTCTGTATGACATGTACCAATTTGTACCCATATGCAGTCTGTAAAAATCAAAATGTGCATTTTAATTGCAAAAGTGATAAGATACAAAGTTATAAAGGGCTCATAACAAAGTCATTGCGATGCCATCAATTGCATTCATTGCTTTGATATTGGGACTGTTACTGTCTGTATTCTCCCATCACATTCCCATACTTTGGGGGACAAAAAGATAACATCTGAAAAAGCATCAATGTGCTGGAGTACACTGGAACAATTCTCCTTCATTCTTCAGGAATTGTAATTTCTTGAGGATGTCTCATTAGACCAACTCTCAGAACATGTTACATGTGTCCTGTTGATGTCTGAGCTGCCTCATCTCCATTGAAACTGCCACAGGCTGTGGTCTGATTGTGGCTCCTGCTTCGAGAGCACCTAATGGTTGTGAAACTTTGTGGAACAATCAGATGCAGTGCTCACTGCTGATGCAGCCATAAGTTTACATTGTCCAAGAATGTGGGGGTTGAGAATGTTTTGTTAAGTTTGGTGTACTGGCAATTCTTTCTCAGAACCACAAATATTTGTGGGATGTCTTCTGACTGTATTCCTTGTTCAGAGAGCAAGGAATGTCTGTAGCTTGCTGTACATGTAACAGGCTCCTATCCACCCTGCCTGGCTTTCAAATAGGTCTCAGAGAAATTTCAAGATGCTGAGTCTCTACTTGGTATAGATGTGATAATAGCCACCAAAATAACTTGTAAGTTTGAACACCAGATTGATATCACCACTATAGATTTGATTGATTGTGTACAATGTTTTGAATACAAGAAAGAATATTTTGTTTTCATTGTAGACATATTCTATACATACAATACTCAATGTACGAGAAAAATTGAATAGAATACGCAGTTTTGAGCTCAAACGGAGTGCAAAGAGTTGTGCGCTTGCGGTGTCGCAAGACTTTTTGCCGCTACTGTAAGTGCTGCCACCTACTTCTGAGTCCAGCAATACGGGAGTTCTTGCTTAGGCCGCACACGCTGTCCTTCAAAACCTCCTTATCAAAATAATTCCTACATGGGTCCCTCAAGAACCCCCAAGGATGCCAATCGAACGCCCGGTGAACCATCTTCCTCAAAAGCAGCTGTGTATCGCAAGAAATATGGCAGCGAAACCGGCAGTCACAAACAGAATTATTCTCGACCAGACGATGCAGGTGCAGCTGTACCCGGAGTCCAGAAGATTAAGGCTGCACTGAGGCAGACCCGTAGACTTCTCGCGAAGGTACGAGCTCTCTGCGGCTAAATTGATGAGTTGACTGCGGTAACAGTGGTGTACGTTATAGGATAAATTGGCAGCCGATGTGCGAGTGGCGACAGAGAGAAAACAGCGTGCACTCGAGGCAGATCTGGCTACCGCAGAGAGAGCGAGGAAGGAACGGACAATAGCTCAGAGGTACCATAAAGTGAAATTCTTTGGTGCGAGCTTCTTCCTCATCCTTCGTCGTCCTTGCACGTTCTTCCTCATGATACTCCGTTCGCATATATGACTTGCAGAACGCCAGAAAGTCACGCGTAAGCTGAAACAAGTCCAACGAATGCTCGAGGTCTCCACAGACAAGAAAGAGAAGAAGAAACTTGGAAAAGCCCTGCTAGAGCTTCGCATAGACCTGAATTACATCCTTGTGAGCAAACTAGCAACTTTTACGATACCGTACGACTCGTGTATTGAAGCGCAGGCAAAAACAGCACTACCCGAAGCTCAAGAAATATATCTCACTCTTCCCTCCTGAAGTCCGCCAACCCCACGACGACCACGCAGCTTCAGATCCGAAGGGAAAATCTAAAGAAGAAGAGAAAGATGCATCAGACAAGGCAGCTACTGATCATCAGCGTGAGGAGATACGCCAGCAGATCCGGGAACAAATGAAGAACGGAGAATTGAGTTTGGAGCCAGAGAAAGAGGAGCACCATCACTCGAGAACGCCTAAACAGGGCGAAGGTTCGACGAAGATACAGGAAAGCGGGTCATCGGCCAAGAGGAGTGGGCTGAAACACATACCGAACATCGGGGAGGATACGTTTTTCGGCGATGATAGCGGCGGTGGAGAGGACGAAGAGGACGCGACGATGGATTCCAACTAGCTCACGGGTCGCCCGTAGCGTAGCTCATGTACGATTGGTATTTTACTGGCCTTTGCGTAACCCGTGGACGCAATCGTATGTCATATTGTGTTTTCATAATTTGAGCGAGGTGTCTACCTAATTTCTAAGCTAACGTCAAACCCCTCCCTGACAGCCCTTTCATGATCTGTCCCACTCCCACCCCTTCGCTGCCCAGACCGGCATATCGGTCTCAAAGCACCCCAAACTTGTCGTATACCTCAGCGCATGCAAAAAGATAAAAAGCTTTTCCGGTTTAGGATCGGGATGCAGCGGGAGATAGCACTCCGGGCAATAGGACATCTCCTTCCCCTCCTTGTTTCTTTCCTCTGCGCTCGCCCCAGCATCCAGCAGGCTCTGATAATCGGCCACTTTTGCTTCTGCGTCCTCGTAACCAAGTTGAGGGACGTCTGGTATAGCGTGGTCTTCGGGTAAAGAGTTCTCCGTGATTTCCCCTGCTGTGACCTCCAAACTTGTGGGTACGGCTTCGACCGCATCAGGTAGATCTTCCACAGGTGCGACATCGGTCGCGATGTCTGCCGCCAGCAAGGTTTCATCCACCGGCCCACCTCGTCTCCGTCTGTTTTGCGGTGGAAGGGGCGGCACGAAGACCCGTTTCGGAACCAGAGCTGCTTTCGATCGGAAGATAACGTCTCGCCAACGTCCCCAGTCTTCATCCTCGTCCTATAGCAAAACCATCTGAGCGATCACGAGCCTGTGAGAGCTTTCAAGGGACATACTTTCATATTCCGCAAACGCGTGATGACTTTGACGGCTTCAGCAGACAGCGGGACAGGAGATCCCATTCCAATATCATGCCCAGTCTCCCGCGGCATTGGTTTTCTGGACGTGCCGGACTGAGGCTCGGTGGGTGTATCTGGCGACGTCATCGCAACCACCGGCGTACTTGAAATTATCGTCCCTTTCGAGAGTGACTCCGGGTTTTCGTCCGAACTGGCGAACTGAAATTGCGGCGGTGCCTCGGGCGCCGCACGTTCTTCGCTAGGGGTGGTGTCTATACCGCCTTTTCCAATACTGGGACCCTGTATGAAGCACGATGAGCTTTACTCAGAGCAGCGAAGGACGCGAGTGCTTACCCATATCCTCTCTTCAGAGTAGATCGGGTCGTTGGCGATGGAATGACCGAGAAACTGAAGATGCACGCGAATTTGGTGTGCTGCGGTGGTGGTGATAATGGTAGGTGAGCGAAGGTAGCGTGCTACACTCATGGAAAAGAACACGTACAACGGCCTGTTAGCGGTCTGCCTAACCAAGAACAAACTCAATGTCCTCCGTACCCACGGCAATCAAGGGAATAGGCTTACAGTGTAAAACACTCGAGTCAGTGTTGGCGTCATAATGAAGTCTTGTGAACACCGTCTTTGCAGGCTATATTCTTGAGATGAGTCAAACCACAATTTCTGAACGAGTGTGAGTCCTACTTTGCCCTCGGGATGCACGATATTCAAACCCATTTGTCGGTCCACGGTCAAGAGTGGTTCCTCGCAGACAACCTCGCCCTCTGGAAACTCGCCTTTACACCTCGCGATGTACTCCTTCTTCACCTGTCCGCCTGCAAATTCTTTGGAGAGCTTGCCTGCCAGAATTGGGGAGAGGGGAATAATCATGAGGCCTGAGGTCAGTCTGTCGAGACGGTTGACGGCTAGGGTTAGGTGGAGAAGTATTTCAGTCATGTCAATACGTTTCTTAAAGAGAGTTTGAGATGCGCACGATAGACCATGTCAAAGCCGTGTTCGTGCTTGAGGATGACCATCAAGCTTTGCTTGTAAAACCGACCGGCTGCATGCACTGGCTTCAAGTAACCTACGTGAGCAGACCATCTTGGGCTAATTTATGTTTTTCTTGGACTTACTATACTTCCTGGTTTATCTATCACTATAAACTGACGTTCCTTGTCATGCACAATAATCCTAACGGGATCCGCTGTAATTGGAGGTTCGTGACGGTGCACAACGTTTCTAAACAAGTTCAGGCTCTTTCATCACGAGCCCACTCGAGAGAGAAAAAACCACGCACTCTATTCGATCCCCATTCCTAACAATCGTGTCCGGTCTCGCGACCTTCCCATTGATAGTCGTCACTCCGGACTCCAGCGCATATCTCTGCTCTTCTTGCACTTATCAGACACCAGAGCACAAGTGCTGGAAGCTTTGTGGGTTGAAAAACAAACAAACAAACACGCACATAGTACTCCATAGATCTGTCCCGAAACTCCGTCGAGACCACCTCCAAAATCTCGCGACCAAGCCACCTTCCCTTCGCCATCGTCGTATAGTTGTACCAATACGGCTGGAGCTTCTTCAACCCGTCCACGTAGATTGGGACGCCGCCCGCCGGCGGCGGCGAGGTCATCTTGGACGTCGAGTTGAGGAGACTGAGGAGAGCGTGTCGGAACTGCTCTCGTCCTGTAAGGTGGTCGACCGGAAACCGTTGCACGCCCGGTTTCCTGTACTGGACCTTGGCTCGGATGTCCAGGATGCGCGGCAGCAGGCTGCCTCTCAGCAGCCGCTTGATTTCTGAGTTTATGGTGCGATTGGACAGAAGGGAGTAACTAACAAGGATTTGCCAAAAGCACTGCAGAGAGGAAAATATAAATTGACAAGCGCGTGTGGATTGCATTCACACGAAACACCGGCAAGGTTCGATTTGCAGATGTGCAAGTATGATTTGAAGTATGATACACCCATTACACTTGCGATTACGTCTGTCACCGGCTTATGTGTACAGGGTTGCTACAGGTATGGTTAGCGTACAATAATCTTATGCGGCGCATGAATGAACAAAAAGTCAGAGCGCTGCATGTCACTAGTAGCATTTCGCAGTATAGTATATTGCTATCGCCAGCTATCGTTGAGAGTGTACGAACCACTCGCCGGCGTGGTGAACTCGTTATTCGGGTCGGATTCCCAAGTAATAGCACCGTTAAATTTCCTGATGTACTTGTATTGGATGTCGGTGTTGGCAGGGAGGTTCACCGTGACTGCAATAGCACAAGACACGTTAGATCTTGAAGCGGCAACAATTTTACATGTGAGAGAGAAACTCACTGCTCCATATGGGGTAATCTGCGGCAGACAAGGCAAGGGCAGTGTCAGGCGACCAATCCTGCAGGGCAGGGTCAGATCCTGTGAGGTAGATATTTTCTGCGGATCACAATTGTTGTAGTCAGATAGGGCATTCTCGCAGTATTCTCCGGCAAACGTACCACCAAAAGTTGTCGTTGCGTCAACGTTGAACGTCACAGCAACCGTGCCACCGCCAGAGCCAGCGGAGCAAACGGCAGGAACAGTCAGACCTGACGCGCCCCAGCTCGGCGAACTGAACCCGCCGCGGGCAGCAAACGCAGTAAGAGCAGATGCGTAGCTCCATGTGAGGTCCACAGCGCTCGTCGGCGTACCAGAACTCTTGTCGTATTGTTCCGACAAACCCCCATTCGCCGGTGTGTACTTTGCGTTCATGGCCAGGAAGCCATCGGCGAAAGTCTTGATGGCGCTCGTGAGTGATTGGAAGGTCGACGTCGAGCTGGAGTAGGTTCCAACTGTGATTCCGGAAGAGAATTGACTGAAGAATGGGAGAGATGTGCTCGTGACACTCAGAGAGCCCTGAGCGTTCCAGACAATCAACGAATCGTAAAGTTGCTCGGCCACAGCGAAGACGGCTAGGTACCATGGGTTGCCGTTGTAGTAGACGTCTTCAGGGTAACGTCCGACAGCTACGGCAGAAGATGCACTGATGCCGCTGTTGATGCCGTAGATAGAGCGGAAGGAGTCGACGTAGACCTTCAGGTTCGATAAAGCCTTGTCAGAACATGGCTGAAAGGTCACAGTATCACATCCAGCCGCTGGGTCAAATGTGTGAATGGAGGTAAGGACCGTGTTGGCGTCTTTGCCAGATCGTCCACCGCCCGTGTTCGCAGTGATGTACCCTTGGCTTGGATTCCAATACGACTGCAAGCAGTATGTCAGTAGATCGCGCGATTTGTCCAGGTGAGACACATGCCTGAAGAAAACAGAGAAGGTTGTCTGCTTGGGTTGTGTAGCCCGAGACTACTGACGTCTGGCCAATCTTGTTGGCAAGTGCCACACCTTCGCGGAGTGCACGGTGCTGCACAGCTGTAGTCCAAAAAGACGAGGAATTGACTTCCTCCCATAGATCAAAGCTGCATGTCGTCTGCATCAGAAACAGGTGCATACCAAACGACAGAATGCTACTCACGTAGACTGGTTCCAGTTGTTTGTGATATAATCCAAGTCGAGTTGAATGACAGGCCAGAGATGACTTGTCACCCAAGACGAATTACCATTGGAAACGAGCCAATTGGCATAGCTGATTATTGCGGTGGCCCGTAGGGCGGGACCGTCTGTCACAAACGTCTCGTTTTAGTAGAATTCTCAGTGCGCAACAACACAGGAGCATACCGCGCTGTGGACGGCCCCAAGCACCAGTAAAAGCCGACTCGTCGATGTTGAACTTGGGTTCTCCGAGACCGCCGCTGGTGACCGAGCCACTCGGGTTCGTGGTCTGCTGCAGGGTGGCCTCGGCAGAGACAAATTCGTCGATCAAACCGCGCAGAGAGGTGTCTTGTCCCGACGTGTACTGATCAATGATAGCCTTGAACACCAACGACGAGTCCCGAACCCACGTGAAGAGGTAATCTGGGTTGGTGGTACTGGGGCTAGCAACGACGACACCGGCCTAGTAGGGCGAACTCAGCTTTGACGACCCGGAGTGTGAAGTTGAAGAGGCATTGCTCACCTTTGCGCCTGAGGACTTGGCACCGCTGGGTCCGATGTTAGCTAGGAGGCCAGCTTTGGCAATCGGAGACTCCGTAGCGACATAGGAGTCGACGCTGCTCGACTGCGCGAAGATTGTGGAGACTAGGGAGGCACAGGTCAACACGCTCTTGAAGAACTTCATCTTGCTGCTGTGGGTGTGTGGGGAACAAAGACCAGTGCATGCGACACATAGTCTATATAGCATGCTCTGCCCCGCTGTGAGCTGCATGGTGCACTGGGGTTGGCAACATGACTCGGGGCGAGCAGCATGCTGCCTCCGCCCTCACGTGGTATGTCTTCGTGATGCAAGAATATAGCGAACGTTCTGGCACGGCAGATCAGCGGTATGACCACAAAAACACGAGTCGACTTACAGACGAGATGAGAGACAGTTGCTACGAACACACATGGTTAGAGTGAGTGCCAGTGGGTGGTCAGAGGTAACCGGTAAAGACGTGGCAACGAGCGATCTCCGTTCGTCCACTGTGACACTCGGAGTCTACGATGCACGGTGTAGCACATGCATCCAAGCATTCAAAGCTTCAAACTTGAAGCTCTGACCGGATAATGTACGCGGGGTGGCACACGGTCGTCCGACTCGACGCAATGATCTGCAGCCATGTATGACTGAAGACGGCGGAGGGAGGGATGGCAACGCACATGCACACACTCAGCTGACATATACATCTTCGACACAAGTGGTGGTGGTATCGGTCAAGTAGCGGGCCACCGTGGTAAGCTCGTGAAACTCGCATACAAAGAAAAGTAGCAAGCAGTAATTAGCTCAAATCAGCAATTGTATACAAAGCTACAGCCTAGAAATCGCATGACAACACGAGATAAATACAAAACCTGGATGTACATTCCGATAACAAAGATTAGTCGCACCAACAGACTGACTACTTCCATCAACCGTAGTCACAATACACGCTGCAAAGCCAACGTTCCGCTCAAGCTCTTCAAAACAGCTGCACAAAATTACTCGGGAAGACGTGCCGTCCAGGCTGCCTCCTCGCCTCATCCAACAATTCACCACTCCACCAGCCGTCTTCCGGAGTAGCCGTCACCGCAATCACATCGTTCGTCTGGAAGTCAAACTCCTCCGGGATAGAGGCCTGGTAGTCATACATCGCCGTCACTACGAACGACATGGTATCAACATCACATCCTCACGCCTTCAAGGCAAACAAAGCTCACCATAAAACAAAATAGGCCGTCCATCGTCTGTGTATGCACCCGTTGGTGATGCTATCGGCTCACCCTGTGGAGGTTGTGGTTCAGGTTGAGGAGAAGGAGCACGATTGACCCTCTGCTGCGGGTACTGCTGAGCCTGCTGCTGCTGCTGCTGCTGCATGTTTCCAAAGTATCCCTGCTGTGCGCTGTACGATCCATTCCGCTGCACTCCATTGACTTGACTATAATCCTGTTGAGGAGGATACTGGCCATACTGGTGTCCTGAGTATGGAGGTTGCTGGAGAGGCTGTTGAGGAGGAGGAGGAGGCTGTTGCTGCTGCTGCTGAACAAAGCTCTGCTGAGGTCTCCCGTACGGAACAGCAGCAGGCGGTGGCTGAGAATAACCAGGCTGCTGAGGTGGCGGATAGCTCGGTGCACGCTGTATATTTTGTTGTGGGGGCGGAGCGTAAGGTGGCTGTTGCTGCGGAGGAGGTGGGACAGCCACAGACGGTGGTTGATGCATCCGAGCGTTGTTGTATCTCTCCGCCATTTCATCATGTGCGACACGTCCGCTTGGATCGAGTGCGATGCCGACTTGGTTCGGACTGGTTGCTCTTTGGATGGGCTGGGGTGGCACAGGGATAGAGCTGTGACCGGGTCTGTTGAAACCATTCACAAGTGACGACGGATTAGCTGCAGAAACTGCAGAGATAGGTGGCCCGCGATAACTGTCTCGACGATTCGGCGGATTTGACGTGGGCGACACAAGACGTGACTGTTGTGATGGTTGCTGCCATTGTCTCGCGGGACTGGGTGCGGCTGCAACACTGGGGCTTGGTTCCCGTCGAGGATTAGGGCTAGCAGCCCTCGATGGCGGTCTAAATGGCTGCGGACTGGGACTGCGCCCTTGTGCACCAACGCCGGCCATGGTGTCCATCCTACCGTGTGGGCCTTGAGCTTGCGTCTGCTGAGGATGCTGAGCTATATTACTGTTGGACCGACTCCTGCTCACGTTCTTATGCTCGCCCGGCAGGGATTGCTGATAGTTGCTGAGGACCTCCTGAACAACATCATCTCGGGCAACCGATGGTGGACGCGAGAGAACTGGGGCAGGTGGATTGGGGGATGAAGGGCGAGATCCGGTGATACTGTTCGGCAGTGTCCCGACCACAATCTCCGCAGACCGCCTGTAGTCGACCTTGTTCGGAGGTCCGCCGCCGCGACCGCCAGGTGGAGCTGAGAGATTGGAGGAGCTATCTTGAGGATGATGAGTCGGACGTTGAGACTGCTGAGCTTGAGCCGGAGGCGAAACTTGTCCTCGCGGCGGCTGGGTGATGCCCTGTGATCCCTTTCGTGTGGCACCCCGCTGTAGCTCTACCATTTGTCGCGCTAATGGGTCAGCCTCCTCATCGCCAACGTTTGCGAGGGTACCGTTGCTCCTTCCGGCTGGCGATGATCCTGAGCGGGTCTGCGGGTCGTTGGCTGGATCGACGTCGTAGGCTCTATTGCCAACCTTAAGCATTGTCTTCTCCGTAGGGCCATTGGCAGCAGCAAGGGGATCTGGAGTACGACTGTTACCGTTACGCCCATTTGTCATAGGAGCGTTGGAAGGTGCTCGCTGTGACGCTCTGCTGGACGGTCGTCCCCGTGAGTTGTTGCTGCCAGCTCCTACGCCTGCAGTGTTTTCAACCTCTCCATCAGGTTGCTGCTCTTCTTGAGGGGCTGAAGAAAACATGGGCAGGACGCGTTCTGTCACACGCTGAAACTGTGCAGGTCTGGAAGTCGGCCGGTTTTGGACGGCGACGTTCGGATCCGCGTAATTAATGAAGTAAGGGGGATCTGGAATAGCGTTTCCGGTGCCGTATGTGCGGACAAAGTTGACCATATCCCTGATAGGTTCGAGTTGTTCGAGACCACAACGCATCGTCTCGCAGGCCTATGGAAGGTCACCTTGAGACTAGACTGCACAATTCATAACGATTGGGCGTACCTCATCGTCGTTCACGCACACCGTCGACACGGCGTTTGCGTACGTCCACAGAGTATCCTTGATAAAGTCCATACGCTCCTCCTCCATATCCTGGCAACTATCGCAGAAAGCTTTCCAATCGTGCTCCCACTTCCCTGTCGTCTCCTGCAATATGCGAGTGAATTTTTGGAAGTCCTGCTCATTGGCGCCAACCGTCGCCTGAGCGCGCTTCAGCTTCGCTTGGATGTTCTCTAGCTCCTTTCCTTGCATGAGGGTAGCCTGGGCAGTATAAGAATTGATGCGCATGCAGTCTGCCTCGTACTTCTCGCGCGCCCTGTTCACATGCGCCTCTTGCTGTTGTTTTAACTTGAACTCTCTTTCGATAGCGGTTTGTTGAGACTTCTTGTGGTGGAGCTGTCTGTTGAGATAGGCTGTCGTCGACGTCTCAATATCGTTTTTGACCTGTTGAGCTAGGTTAAGATGGTAGCTCGCTTGCTTCTCTGTCTCCGTTCGCAGGGTATCGAGAGATGAGCGAAGCTCGCTGCTAGGATAAGTATGGAATCGCGAAGAGAAAGCTCAAATTACGCACCCAACTTCGTCCCTGCCAAGTGCCATCTTCGCGAGTCCCGCCAGCTTTTTGGCATATTGCTCTTCAATAACGGCTCTATGTAACGTCAGTCCAGCGAGAGAGACGAAGAATAGACCGAACGTACCTTTCTTTCCAAAAGTTCCTCAATTCCTCTGTCGTTCTCAGCGCCCCTCTCATCCTAGCAAACAGCACCTCGACGCCTGCATCGTTTGGCCCCCAGAATGCATTGCAGAAGTCAAGTGAGTTGTCAGCGAAGTCGGGAGAATGAGCTCTTGCGTATTTCGAGAGCGATGTGGTCGACGCTTGCCGCCGGGCAGACATTATAATGGGATTTCTTCAACGCAAGTCGAATGTAAGGTGGAGGGAACAGGACAGGTTGCTCAGACCGTGGATGTTGAAGCTTGAAGGACCTGGTTGGGCGTGTATGATTCAGATAAACTTGATGCTGTGCGGCTACGCCTCGCAGTTTTAGATCTTGATATCGGCGGAAACCTCAAACCAAATAGGGCGGGCGTGTTTTTCAAACAAAGGGAGAGATGGGAAGCAAAACTACAGTCAAGGAGGATCTGGAAACAGAGTGCTCTAAGTTTCTATGCGAGAGGTAGTTTCAGCGCAGGGGCTTCAAGACCACCGAACTCAAAAGCGTGCAATGATGTCGCGGAGATACAAAATTACATTGCGGAGTAAGCACGGACTTGGAACCATCCCAGGTAACTGTCGCGATTCAACAGCTTCAGCTTCTTCACCATCCCCGACACTCGTTCATATTTATCTTGCGACACCTAGCTATCAACATGGAATTCAGACGATACCTTCCCGCGTTCTTAACCTCTTCCTTGCTCAGTTTCCTGATAGACTACCTTGGTCTCGCAAAGTGGACTCAGCAGCTGCTCTCGTCCGTGGTGGTCAAGCATCTCTTGCCCTCGCCTCCTCCAACGTATACAATTTCATATCGGGAACGCCAAGAGACTACATGGAACCCTCTAAACTGGCCCGCATCCGCTCCTCAAGAAAACGAAAACCCTCCTCTGCTCTATGTCATTGAAAAGCTCTACCATGCCTGGGAGTCGAAGCCCCCCTTGTATGCGTTTGACTTGCAATGGACGCATGTCTGCGCTGTTTTCATTGCTCTTACTGTCATTTTCTACTTTAAAGAGGCATGGAGCTCGCAGCCGACCGCCCCTCCCCAACCCCGGAGGACCTTGATTGAGCTGGCTTTTTCTGAATTCGAAGATTTAGTACCCGCAGATCCTCCTGAAGTTGCGTTACCCCCGGATGATTTCTTTGATTGGATCTCTAGGAACTCACCTCTGCTGCCCGACGCGAGTTTGTGGCTCACGACTATGCTGAACTTCGCAGTTGACTGTTGCTCGCGTCTGCACGCGTTTTACCTCTACGTTACTGGTGCCACCGCTCGCTCGCTTCAAATGCCTTCAGTTCTGCTCCCTTTCAATAACGCTTCTCGTGGGAATCTGTCTTTCGACGTCAACCCAGCTGCCGTGAATGAAATTGGCGAGCCCCCAGCGGATGACTTTATACAAGCTGAAAGTGTCTCTGTCGTCTCCTCAGAAGGAGCTTTGATCCACGAACCACCCTTCAAACAAGAATTCACGCTCCTCTTGCCGCAACATGAACTCAATTCTACAACTAACGTCATATCCAACCCAGGTAGCGTGAGTAATGAAGGTCTTGTCCGTAACAGCGCGCAAGACTCGGAGGTAGGCATCGCAAGTCTCGCTCAAAAGGAAGAAGGCTACATCCCTGCTCCTTCCGGGTCTAATGGAGATATATACACGATACGTGACTCTCATAACGATGCGCGAAGTCTTTTCTACGACGTCGGTGACCAGCCTAGCCCTGTCGCGTACAGCGATTTCGAATTCGCAGAGGAAGGCGGTTCCTTGTCGCCGGTTCGTACAATGCACAGTCCTCTTGAAGGCACCCTGGTGGCATCGCCTCTCGCTCCGTCAAGTGGAGCCACGGATGAGGTAGTTTCGCCCGCGGACACTCAGGAACTACCAAGACCTTCTGCTGGAGACTATGACTCGCCTGTGGAAACGGTCTCAGAATCTGAACCTGACAGACCTCAAGACATGGCCCCTGGTTTCGACACTGCCCTTTCTGACGTGGAAGACCATAACAGTGCTCGTCGAACCGTTACCACACCGCGCGAGCCATCTGGCGATGTCGACGTTCTTGAATGGCCCGATGACTCTCCTGCGGCTGTTCCCCTTGGATCTTCTGATGTCTTTGGAAGCGATTTTCCTGCTTGTTCTCGCGATGAAGCTACTGGAGTGTACGATCTTACAGGAACTGGTCTCGTTTCCGAAGATGACGAAGACGAAGAGTTGAACTACAGGCCACGAGCGCGTACCCGAACTGTCAGCTCTTTTGGACTCGGAATTCGGTCTGCTGCTGGAACATCCGTGTCTCCTGGCTTCTTTCATGCACACGGAAATTCACTGGCGGTCATTCCAGAGGACTCTGAATCTGCTCACGACCACATCTCGACGCCATCTTCCCCAGAGACGCGTATGGGTGAAAGCCTTATATTGACCTCATCTCCGTTTCCTAATGACTCGCCATCACCGCTGGTTACGCCCCATGACTTTGGCACAGTTATGCGCGAAGATCTTGAGAATTTTGGTGATGTCTCTGGGGAAGCACTTCACTCCGAGCTTCTTGATCGCCCTACATTTACGACATCTTTCCCTCTGATTCTTCGTGATCTAGACGTTATACAATCTATTGACGAGGAACTCGACGACTGGGATTGGACGCTCGTGAAAATTGCTTTACATGAACAAAATACCTTTGTGCGGCCCAAGCCTCCGGTTGTCACGACTCAGACTGCAGCAGCTAGGATAGTAGACGATCCCTTCGTCGTCGCTTCGTCGTCACCAACAGGACCGTCAAATGCGGCTGTTCAGGAGCTTCGTGACGATGAGGATCGCCCGAGGATTACGTCGGATTCTATTCAGCGAAGGATTCAAGATTTTCTGAGAGAAGAAGTCGACATTGCACTGCACTCACTCACGCCAGAGCAAGCTACATTGCTTCCCGGTCTCTGTGACACTCTGGGTCTTATTCTGCCTGACAGATCTGCTCGTGCGTACTACAGCATGGCTGGTTATCAACTCTCACTCCAGGAAGAGAAAGAAATTCTCAACCTTGCGTCGATTCCTCGGCTACGTAGGCGACATAGTTCCTTTGCTTCCAAGGCTCCTACTGGTCTCCCTCGCGGGTACGGACTCTCCCGACACAGCTTTTTGGGGATGTATACTGCTCTATCGTATGTCTCTTCTGTCTCAGGCATCTACAACACTGTATCACGCCTACTCAATTCTCCATCCACTTGTAGTTATTCTGCAGATATGACGTACGCGAACATCAGTCGTAGGGGCCTGTCTCCGTCACCGACAGCATCTCCTGCAAGCGTCTCCCCGGTTTCTGCAGCTGGATCTCTTGAAGCTGTCAAGACGCTGAAACGAACCTCGTCGTGGCTGAATATGAACCGAAGCCGGGGAGGGGCTGATGTCAGCGTCAATGGTGCCAATCTCAAGGCACAGTCTGCCTTGCTTGGTCTGAGGAAGCAGCGTTCGCTGGGATCTGTCAACAGGTGGGTGTCGGTGCTGTTAAGGCTCGATGAGTTTACGAAACTTTTACTATCGCAGCCCAACTCCTCGCTCAAGACTACACTCCATTCTTACTCCCGGGCAAAAATCTACGGAGGTGCCCGGTGCAGGCCGCGCCAGAACACGCTCGCCATCGCCCAGCACACCCCACAGTGTGTGGGTGCGAGACAAGATTCACGAGAACCGAGAGAACATGGACGCAACGTCCTCAGCGTCGGCGTCGGCTTCGCCTGTTTTTGGAGGGCACAGGCGGTGGGCGTCTCAGCTTACTGCTACGAGCTTAGGATCACCCTCTCCTGGTCCTACACGTGCGAGTCCAGTTGCACCACAAGGAATTCCGAGGAGAAGGATGCAGAGTCGTAGTCCTCTACCGGACCGCAGTGCACCGTCTAGTGCAGTGGGATCTCCGACTCCGTCTGGTGTGACCGGGAAAGGTAGAGGCAAGGACGCGCGCGTACCAGCGAGTAGAGGATCGCGTCCTCCTGGGTTCAGGATTCACTCGCCTGTGCCGTCTTCTGCGAAGACGGTGTTTACGACTGCGCAGTCGGGTGGAGAGGAGCGTGGGTCGTCTGAGGAGGCGATTGCGGAGATGATGAAGGTGACGGTGTATGCGCGTGTGGACGATGAGGAGGCTGTGAGGAGGTTTGAGGAGGAGCAGGGGATTTGTTTGAGCGGGGATTGAGATCGTCGCTCTCTCTCTCTCTCTCATATGTGGTGGGTGTTGATCTCAGAGTTATCAACGTTGGAAGTTTCCTGTTGATTTGATGGCTCTGATTACAATGCGTGTAGACGCGTCGCTCGTTTGTATCCTGTGTTAGTTTTGCGATACCCCTCTCTCTTCTTTGGCATTTTAGTATGATCCGTTGTAGTTTTGAATGTACATGATATACTCGCGCACCGGGATGTGCTGAGGGAAACCCAAATCGACTCTACCTGGCAGTCTGTTGACAAGCAGTTACAGGACAGTTCACATATTCCCCTAATGGCTGCGTTGAACCGAGCCGCAAGTGTGAAGGCTCGTTTTACGTACTCTTATATATGTATGTTATAGCGCTCCGAGAGAGTCGGTTTTCGCTTGTTGCTGTTGATGTGCTGCGTAGGTGGCTCGCATAACTTGGTATTATTGATATGACGGCGGAGTTGGTGTTGTTCCGTATGAGGTAGGAAGTGCGGTTGTTCAACCAATGCCATTGGCAAACGAGCAGTCCACGGCATTGGTAGTAGCATCTCAATTGATCGCAGCACGAGTTGTGAAATAAGCGGTAGAATACTTGCTGGGCGATTGGGCGTGCTATCTGAGTATTGTAGGGGGAGTTGTGCGCTTGATATCCTGCGGCGCAGCTCAGTGGTAACGAGAAGGGACGGACGATGAGACTCTGGGGCTTGGTATTCACGAGCCCGGGGTTACGCAATACATCAAATTGCAACTCTGAAACTTCCGTTCTAAGCTTTGCTTCATGGTTATCCGACGCTCGATCAATGTTTGGGTGCGATTTTTCTGATTTAATGGCAACGTAGTACTGCACAGCCTGAGTAGTACGCGTCAGCTAATCTTGCCGAGAGGGTGTATGTCAACTTGAAGTTTAGCAGAGACAATTTGCCAGTCCCGAGCAGTTCTGAGAATGCAAGGAGAGCAATTGTTGTGTATGATTCGATTGAGGGGCACTCCGAGTCGCGTGGTACAGCAGAGGCGCGCGTGCGATGCTACTTTGTTTCAAACGAGAAATCACATGCGAGTGACACTGAAAACACGACTCTGCCACAACAAGCCGATCACGTATTGTCAGCTGTAACAGGGGTCGACGTCGGAAAATCCACTATAAGGACCATCTCTCTAGACTCTTTCGACGGTACCTTCAACGAACACGACCTCCCCTTTCTCCCTCCACTAATAATCTGCCAGCCTCTACACACCACGGCGTCACTGAGATAGCAAGGAAACGCGCATTCATCATCGGCCGCAGATCCAACCCAGAGGACGCTCAAGAACACGAACCCACCTTTATCCCCTCCCGCGTCTTGGAATACTACCACCGTGAGTCGAGCATATTCATTTCCGGTCTAGTTGGAAGAGAAACTTTGCTTGGCTGGACGGAGACACTGAGTTTGCGGATGGTACCGACATGTCACCGGCTGGAATGTCAAGGGATGTCCTTCATGGGCGTTTGTGGTGCGTCCGACCAGTAGGATTGGCCGGGGGATGCGTCAAGACAGATGGATGCGATGGTGCTGTGCAACGGTGTATGCGTGCCCCGGTGTATACTACATATATATATACATACACCTTTTGTCTTTCATATCTCTGACTCCTTCCCCCAGTCGTCCTCAAACCACAACCACACCCCCGCATTCTTCCTCCACCATGCGCGCCTTTGACGACATCTGCGTCCATCCCAACTTTGAAGAGCAAAACAACCGTCTCGGCAAAACTATCGTCACGGCCGCTGTATGTGGGGTAGCAGCAGTAGCTGGGTACTCGATCTGGCTCGGGAGGCTGCCAGAGGTTCCTGCGTTTGACGCGTGCGTACTACTAGTACTACTCCCCCCCTTGCATTGCATGTGAAGCTGACCGACGGTTTTTTCTTTTTGGACTAGGAACAGCATACGATATGTGTTGAGATTCGCAGGCTTGCGGCCTTAGCTGGAATTTGTGATGACTTCTCCCCATGCACTGCATCCTTTTTTGGTTTTCTCGAGTGAGTCCTTTTCGTTATTCTCTATCGTTTCCTCCTCGATCCTTGCTGACTATGTCCTTACAACCAAGACATAATATCACCTTATCTGCTACATACGTAACGACACACATGATCTCTCCCAGCTCCTAGCTAGCTCATATCATCCTCGCCTCGTTTCTCTCTCTCCCTCTCTTTATTTTTCCTTTTCCCATTATTACTCATCCCCATCATGCGGCAACGTTGTATTCCACGGCATATGTACTACTCCTTATTACGCAAGCTCCAAGCGCGACTGTCACACCGAAATGTATTTGCATACAATCTATGTTCAAACAAGCGAGCGACCCCGAGTACCATTTGTTTTGTTACACCATGATGGAGTACTTTGACTGCCGCCGTTGAATATTGAATGGTTGCGTCGGGTTTACGGCCCGCATAGCACATAGCGTACTAGTCAAGTATCCACCCCAGACAATGCACGATAGTCACGGTTGTTGCTAAAACGGTCAGCTGTCTTCATCACGTATGATAAAACCCAGAAGACAAGGTGTTATACTAATACAGTTACGTTGCTTCACTTGTACGTGTCACAAGCTTTACTCCAGAAACACATACACACATACAACTCAAATTCACACCGCACCCATCCTCTTCCCCAACCCTTCCTTCCCTACCTCAGGCCTTCCCACCTTCTCCAGCGGATCAACCCTCTTCTGCCTCTCATACTCCTTCATCCGCGTCGCCCACCCTTCCTCTTCGGCCCCATCGTCCGTCTGAGGTGTCTTGGTCCAGATCTCCTCCACGGACGCATGTAGCTCCTGCTGGAAAGCGAAGACGTCGGTTTGGAGGAGAACGCCTTCGGTGTGGTGGGTAGGTGAGAGTTGGAAGAGGTGTGGGATCAGATGGGCTGCGTCAGCTTTTTTTTTCAAAAATAAAAATAAAAAATGACATGAGAGGGTGAATCAGTATCCGACACAAATTGAGAGAGAGAATACACACCTAGGGTAGCGTTGAACCGCGCCACGAGTTTCGTAACAGACCGCAAGAGGTACTCTTCCTCGTCCACCGTTCCTTTCCTCCCCGAGCCCACTTTACGTTCCAGTTTCCTCTTGGACCGGGAGGATCGTCTTGAGAGTGATCGTGGAATACCAAAAAAAAAATCAAAAAGCGTTTTCAGTCACCCAAAATCTGTGAGAAACAATGTTAGGACTCACTTGGATGTTGTCTTGGATATCGCAGACGGGGCGACGGTGTATCGCGTGAACGCCGTGGGTGCCATCGACACGTCCGTCATCACGTCCACGTTGTGCAAATCGACGTCTTCCTCTCCGTAGAATACGTCTAAAGTGGTGCCCGATTTAGTTAGTTATTTTTTCAAACAAAAAAGTAGGCTTTCGTCAGAACGAAAAACAAACGGGGTCCGGGAAAAACATAGAAAAAGAAAAAAAGAAACTTTTACCTGGTTCCTCGACCTTTTTCACCCTCAGTTCTCTCACCCTCCCCACCTGTTTCCTCAGCTGGTCGCGCATCTCGGCCAAGTCGTCGGCGATTTGCGACTTGCTCTCTAGTGCACCCGGGTGCACGATCTCTTCGAGCAAGTCAGGTTTGGCTGAAAGTGTGATCTGCGGTTGGTTGGTATGCAAAGATGTGAGACCGTGTGGATGGACGGAAATGCCCATGATGAACACACACGAAAACGAAAAAAAAAGAAGAAAATGACGTACGATACGACGTGCTTCGGAAAAAGAATTGCCTTGCACGAGGGCAATGACTGCTTCACGCACGTCTTTGGTATAATCCAGTAGCACGCGTGCGGCTTCTTGGTACCTCTTCTTTGACGAAAGATCCTCTGTGTGTCAAGAATACAGGTATCAGTAACTGCGTGATGGTCAACGAATTCTGATAGTTGGAAAAAGTTGACCTGCAACCCGGTACGCCGTTGCTCGCAGGTCTTCCGTCGAGACTTGCTGTTGAATTGCGATCTCAAACAGATCCTGCCACTCTAGGGCTTTTTCGTATGCCAACATCGCCTTGGCGTACATTTCAGCCTGTCGGAAGACTGGAAGCATAAAAGTGAGTTTGGATATCAGAAAGAAGAAGAAAAAACGCGGCGGATTTTGGAAGGGAGGCGAACCGAATGCAGCATCTCTAAATTCGCGGCGCTCAAAGAGCCAATCGCCATAGATGTCTAGGACAGTCTGTCATCGAGGTTCAGTCAACAGTGCGCAGGTAGAATTGAGATTACACACGTTGTAGTGCTCTGAACCTTTCCATATGGACAAGGCAGGCTCATATAGCTGGTGCTTCTCAACATAAGAGAACGCTTCCTCCAGACGGTCAGAACCTACAACATGGGATGAATGTCGAACAATGGTTTCGGGCGCGACATGATCATACCTGCCAAGCTAAGGTTGTACAGGGCTTTCGGATAACGCCTCAAGTGATCATCAATCTTGAACCTCTGGTAGAACTTCTCCATCGCACGAAGCTCGCGCAAAAAGGGCAAATACTCTCTCGGGTCCTAACTCACGTTCAGAATCTCAGGAAACAACAACAACAACAACAGATCTTTTGCGTTGCCCCAGCTTAGACTGACCTTTTGCGCGTGTTGGGCGATCATGAGCACCAACGAAAAGTCGTACATCCCGAGAGCGGTATCGAAGAGTCGGTCGGCGTCGACGAGGAAGATGATGTACTTGACGGCTTCTTCTACCAGTTGAGGTTCCGTCTCTGCGCAGACGTGTTGAGCATACCGATGCACTCGAAACAAAACAAAACAAAAAATGAACCTACCCCTGAGAGCAAGTAACGAAGCCAGGCCTGCTTCGTGATCAGACGGTCGTTTCATGATGTGGGCTGTCAGCGTGGAGTTGATGTAGGTCTTCGGATCCTTCTTTGATAGTTCCGTCCGAATACCATCGCATAGCTCATTGACGATGCCATCTGGTAGCGCGCTTTGTCTGTGTAAAACTGATTAGATGAAACCTTTGCAGTAAACTATGAGACGTACCCAATACTGGTCAGGAACAAATTGATGTAGTCAACGTCGTCCACCTGGTTCAAAAATTGCGGCAAGTTGGCTATAAACTCGTCTTGCTTGTGCTCGACAAAGACAGTCAAGTCAACGCGATGCCGTCGACATGCTGAAAATGCCTTTGCATAATTGCCACTGCCATGCGTTTGATCATTATTATTTTCTATCCTTCAAGGTCATAATCTCGACACAGCATTCTCACCTGTCAATGTCTTGTTTGACAATCTCCATGACCATCGGCCGCGGGTTTATGGTTTCCAGATTACCTCTCGGCATTTGCAGTACGAGGCTCATCGTGCTGGGAACCGCTGTGACGATCCTCGATCCGCGCTCGACTTTCCTCGTTTCCCACTCCGGTTGCGACGAACGACCCGACTCGGAGGAGTCGGATGAGCTTGCGAGCCATTTGGCTAGCGCACCCAGCGGCGCAAAGTAGGCCATGTGAGCGGTGGAAGTCCATACCAGGTACCCGGACGCGATCGTGAAGGAGTTGGCATTCGAAGCTAGCAGCTGCGACGACCCAGTCTCATCGACAACATAAAGGTGCGACGAAGTCGTTAGCCCAATGAACAGTGAAGGCGAGTCCGTATACTGCGCGTAGGCACAAAATTCTTTGAAACCTGTAACGGGCAACGCCGTTCCCGTCGACTTGTCGACTTGACGGAGAAAATTAACAAGCAATATATCAGCACAGCTTAGAAGAAAACCTGACAGTGCGCGCGTACCTGATAGCAACTCGCCATCAGGAGACTGCCACCAAAGCTGATGGTCTGAAGGGACGAGCCTACCGCCTCGCTGCGGCAGGTCACCCGTGACGGATTCACTGATCTTCCCATGTTCAAGTCTGGCAACTTTGATGATGTCGTTACCGTCCTGCGATGAGTTAGAGCCCAACGCAGCAAAAGTGAATGACCCGTCGATGTGATCGTCGGACTCCTGAGAGAGAAGTAGAATCTGACGGTACTCTAGGGTGCCGGAGGTCACAAAATCAGCATCGGAGACAAGTCCTGCCCACAGCTTCACAGCGTCCATGACTTTTCCACGTCCCGGGCCGAGCCGCGTTCGAAAATCCGTGAGTTCCGCGTATCCTGTCTCCCACAGCGCAATTATGACGTCCCGCGACGGGGAGAAGGACAGATGCACAGGCAAACGTGACTGCTGACGTGCTACGTGCTCTTGTGGCGCCATAAGTGGAAGTTGATAAGAAGACATCGGAGGAGGGACATTCTGTGTTCTGAAGGGTGTGAGAAGGATGGAGGCTGTTCAAAGACGGTCAGTCGTAGTAGTCAAAATGCTGTACGACTGCACGTACAGCCATCTAGCACTGCAACTGTGCCAGAGTCATGAGGAGGACGACTTGTAGAAGCAAAAGTGTCCCAAACATACTTCTTCCGGATGACTCTGGCTAGTGTGCGCAGTTAGAATCCGCCTTTCAATACTGCCATAAACGGTACACTTACAAGGTGTGGTGAGAACAAGCACAGTAGGATCCTCCGGATGCCATGTGACGGAAGTGAACCGTGTCTGCGTCCCTTCATTTGAATGGCTAGGTGCCGTAACTTCATGCTTGAGATACCTAGCTTGATGCGTCAGTCAAGCACTTTGGCCCACACTCGGGAGTCAAGTCAAGCAAAGAACCTACCAGTGGAAATTGCCTATTGTCCAAAGCTGAACTAGAACACCCGTCAATTTCCATATATCGTGCATCTAGCTCTGGGGTAACAAAGCTCACCCAAGTCTCCAGAGTCTTTCTCTACCCAGAGAGCAAGGACATTCGAGTCAGAGCTCCATGCCGCCTCTTTGACCCTGTACGCCCATTGTCGAGCTGCCGTCTCTCCGCTCACCCTGGCTTCTGCCGAGGCCAAGTCCTGAATGTTGAAATCGAGCCTCCTCAGCCCGTTCCGCTCATACATGACGACGTCATGTCTACCGGCTCTACCTTCTCCACCACCAGGGAAGCCGTATCTCTGAGTGCTGACTATCCAGTTTCCGGAAGGCCGCCAAGAAAGGACGTGTTCCAGTCCGGGCGTCAGCTCAGATGTGCTCTGGAGGATTCCCGTGTGGGAGTATATTCGCAGAGTACGATGTCGGCTTTCGCCCGCAGAGAGAGAGGAAAGAACGAAGTAGGCACCGTCCCCCCGCCAGCTGATTCGAGGAAGCTCGTCGTCGTCCGGGCTTGAGCCCACAACTGCAGGCTTGGGAGCTTGCGCTGCGGCTTTTCCCAAGGAACCATGGAATTGGGTTTGCTTGGAACCCCAGCCAACGTTGATAGGTGCGTCTGCGACGTTGTCAAAAAAGAGGGATATTGGAGAGAATCAGCTGCCACACCTTCACCAAAGTCTTCTCTCTGGAGAGTAGTCTCAGAGACGATGTCAAAAGTAGACGTCATAAGAATGAGCTTATCATCGCCTAGAAATCTCGTTTATAAAAAGCGCTGATAAATTCATTTGAAGGCTTACCGGTTGCAAGCACTAGAAGAGAATCATCCGGAGACCAGCTAGCTGCGAGAATTCCGGCATCGATATTACCAACCACCTCCACCTTGATGCAAATTAAGCTTCGCCTGCAGACAGTAGCGGCTCAAAGCAACATACCGCTAGTGGCTCTTCGTCTAAAGGAGCTACTGCAATCTCGCCTCCGCGCATCACGAATACGAGCGTTCTAGTGTCGAGAAGCAACTTGAACGAGACTAACTCAGGAGGTTTTCCATAAGGACTAGACCAAGGATTCGATGCGAGGTATGCTTCAAATCGGGCACTTGTCATGAGAGGAACATCCTAGCAGTCAAAGGACCTCCGTGTAAGTTTTTTTATCGTGACATGCGCACTCAGAGAACTTTACTCACTTCTCTACATTGTCCATCTGCTTCGACCTTCCTCACTTGCACCGTAACATCTGCGTCCGGTGTCTGCAGTTCTGACGCGATGTAGATGTTATTTTCGTCTAGATCTAGCGTTACTGCAGAGATACATGAGTCGCTTTGGATTGATGTATGTGTTGTTTGGATGAGAGCAAGGTTCCGCATGGTGAGCTACTAAATCAAGGTGTTTCGTCTGCGATGTTGAATTCAAGATGCCGTTACTGCATGAAAAGTTATCGGCGTATTGTGAACATTCATTGCAAGTACCTTGCTAAGGTGCGCCAGTAAGTCACCTGGGAAACGGTGGCTGAAATGAAGGAAATGACATGAGACGAAGATACAACGCTGCAGCAGAAATTCGACTTGGATTATGGGCGTTTATCAAAGTAACAGATCTGGGCGCAAATTAATTCTGGCCACATCGGCATTGTGGCGCTCTACTGCTGAGTGGTAGCTGCAACGTACACCTGCTGAGGAGTGGTATTTGAACCAACGCGAGTGTAGCTCCAAGCCCTTGCGGCTCTGCGGATGGATTAAGCATATACATATAACGTACAAACACGACCAGCAAAGGGATCTACAGCCAAAGGCCATCACTAGTCACATTGTCAACACAACACTTGAAACTATAGGCCCAGGAGAATGGACTTACTTTAATGAACTTTGCCATGAATTTTCTGGGTGTGGCGTGGTTATTCGGTAGCTGACCTAGCAGCAGAACATGAGACTTACTTGTGGAACTCCGTCCGTAGCAAATCATTCACGAAATGTCCTGATTTGTCCTTGTCCCTCGAGCTCATTGCTTGGTTCTTGAACACCAGGTCTGTCAAAGTATACCGCTTAACGGAACCTAGCCTAAACATGAATGAAACAAAAACCTCACCGTCATCCCATCGTCGCTTCACAGCAAAAGTGCCAGGTACGGTTGTGTTCACGCCATTGGGTGTTTGCCCGAGGGCGGCAGCCAAGTTCAACAAGGGGTTACCTGAAGCAATCTCAGCTTCCCGCTGAGCTGCTGACGTGGCAGACTGCTCGCGCTCCTGCCGCTCCTTTTCTTCCGCACGTTCACGCTTAATCTTCTCCAACTCACGCAGGAGTTCTGCAGATTCGTCTTCGTCGTCGTCGTCGTCGTCATCCTCATCTTCGTCGTCCTCGCTACGATGAAATGCGTCAGCGACGTCTCACGGTAGACTGAATGGGATTGTCACGCACTTGTCGCTTCCCTCCTTCTCAGCCACCTTCTTCACGCCGCTCTCGCTATCATCTTCGTCGTCGTCGTCGTCATCATCCTTGTCCATCTCCAGAGCTTCCTGCAGGAGTTTCCGTCGTTTGTTTGCCTCCTCATTGACGGGAACTGAATCGCCACTCTCGACGGCCAAGGCAGGCCTTCCATCGGCCTTCCTCTTCTTCTCCCTTGCCTCTGCCTCGGCAGCCAGCAGCTCTGCTCTAAGGTCCCTTTTTGAAACTTCGCTCGCAGACGTCTGCCCAGGTTGCCTGTGTGTTTTACCTAGAATAAAGACAGCACGATTGAGACATAATTGAGCAAACACGTACCGGAACTTGAGCTTTGTGTGGGCAGCCATATCCCTCACTGAGAACTGACGGGACCCGCCCTTGACATCTTTTGCTTGTGCGGGGTCCCATGTTGGTCTGTGAGCTGTCGACATTGTGAGACTCTCTCAGTGTCGGTAGGGTGGGTGAAGTACTGAGGTCTTCGAACAACAGTGGGAAGTGAGACGCTGAACGCGGTTCGGTTCGGCTCACAGCACAAGTACATATGGCTAGGAAATTGAACCGGTGAGTGCTGCAAACCAACCCTGGGAGCCAGCAACGGCTTGCTACCGTTCCTCGTGTATGTGTGCAATCGTGTTCGCTGTCGACCCTATTGTGTCCGCTCTGGTATGTTTTGGTATTGAAAGAGTGAAGAATTCCATACTAACGGCTGTGTCTCTTTCCGAGAAACAAGAATGAAAGCAGGTGGATCCGCATAGCGACTTCGAAGCTCGATCGTAGAGTGGAAAGCGACGACTGCAGCCTCAATTGCAAGGTTTCCATTGTGTTGCCCGATACTACGCGATGTGTGCTAAGAACTTAGTTGAATGTTCTTACAATTAACAGGTGAGAGAGCTCCTGTCGCATCCTGGAACTCTACGGTCACTCATCCATGCGTAATTGCAATCAAGCTGTCTGCAACATGTCGTTCGGTGACGCCGTGCAACTATCCCCGACGCAAGCTATGCTCTCATTCCACGATGAATTCGCTAGAATGTACCCTCTCGGAGTCGATTCTTGCCTCAACATTCTTCTACTGTGGGCCTGTGCTCAACCAGGCAGGCGGAACGGAAGGAAGGTTTATCGCCAATTTGGCTCCTGGGTGCTATCTGCATGTTCCACGGCAGGGAAGCCTTGTAACCTGTAAGAACTACTTCCTTCAAAGCACCGAAGCATGATTCTAATTTCTAGTCGCGAGCCAAACTCAAATGCGCCAGGCAGCAGAAAACCTCCGGTAGGCGATGCGACACCTCGAATGTGTTAAGACTGCAGGCTGTAGGCAGAATACAAAAGACTGACAAACGGCATGGACATAGAACGCTGGACTCAGCGTCGGAAGGACGATTCACTCCGCAGCAATAGGAGCACCGCTCGCCCGAACCCATGAATGTATCGCCTTCATACCACTTCCTGGTGCAAACTATCGCGACAAGCAGGTTCTCATCCGGCTATTGTGTCTCACGATACTTTGAGATCCACTCTTGCGGATATACGAGGCTTGCGCGGCCGATTGGTAAGTGGTATCCGGATGATCTTCAGTTTCCGGGCCTATCATACCTGTTCTAGACGCAGCTCAGCCGGGCTTTAGATACCCTCCGCCAACCGCGACCGCCTCAGTTCCCAAAATGGGCTGATGCAGTACAAGGTCTTGCGAACGAAGACTCAGGCGGGACTCCGCTGGAGGTTACTTGCCTACTTGCCACCATTGCGAGCAGAGCACTTCCACTGACTGTACCTAGATAGGGTTCACGCGTCTCGCTATTGCCGCTTGGCCGCTTCTGTGTCGGGCTTGACAGAAAATATCACGCCTATGGATTACCTGAGAAGCCGTGGGACAGCGGTCCGTGGCCGCATCTACGCTGAATATGGCTTCCTCCACTATGGCAATTGTCCCGAGGTGTGTTCCGCACTCCCCTCCTCGTGTGAGTCTGAACTCCTTGTGAAGCGTAGTGCGGTTGTGCTGCTTTGTCTTCGTCGCAGGGGGTAACCGAAGCTCTCTATCTCTGCTCCAACCATCATGACCGGTCAAGCACTTTTTTGTCGTATTGATTGTGTTTCAAGCCCAACTCTGTGCGGTCAATCTTTCCGCACAAAACGGACAATTGGTGTGAACGAGGTGCCTGATGTGCACTGTGGTTAGCAACGGTTGATCGCCTGTGCACAACCGCTCGTCGCCATTGCTACACATGTGCACTCACTGGACGCGTGTGGTGAGTCTTCCACCCAGAACACCGACGATTGATTGTGTGTTTGATGTCACAGATATGCTCAACGTTCATCGTTGCTGCATAGGTATGAATTCGCTTTGACGGCGAGTACAACAAGTAATGTCAAGGTGATGAATTTGTGGAGTTGGTTCGGGCATAGGTCGCCTTGCAATGACATGCAGTCAAGACGCCAGAATACACTATCATTTGGGGAGCAGGAAAAGGACTAAGCTAACGGCTTTACAGATAACGTCGCCCGGCAAAACCTGCCAACCGGTGCAAAAAGGCAAGTACGTACGCCATTCAATATCACTGATCAGCTGACGAACACTGAGAAGAAGGAGCTGTGGACACAGCAACCAGAGTGTCTGTTGTACTATGAAGGTACGATGCCATCTGCCTTGACTTGTCGAGCTCCCTTTAGTAACCTGATCAAACGTTGATCTTCTAAGCGAGAGAGAGCAGACGCGACTTGCGATGCACAGCAAGCAGCAACGATGTCTGTTCGGAATCACCAGCTTTACGGAATGGTTGACACAGCGGGACAAGGCTTTAATTGTCACCACATAGCGATGAGGCACGTCCGGCATTGCCCATGAGACAGCGCGCTTACGATTGCAGACTACTGCAATGCCGAAACATACAGGAATGAGGCTCTTGCTCCCTGATTGGTTGTGACTTACGACAGCTTGCAGAGCCTCGGGTTGTGTTGTCCTACGCAACATGAGTATCAGAGAGCCAGAAGTGTGGTGGCTCAGAGTTTGCTTGATCATAGTCGCTTGTTGTGGTAGTATCTGGAAGATGTGCTGGCCAAGAATACTCCCGAGGTTCCATGGTTGTCTTCAAACGTCGTCCCATTGCTGGCAGAATGGAGTCATGGAACTGCTCGACGATAGAGTCAGATGTGGCGGTTGCATACGAGATGCAGTGCTTGGCCCAATTTGGTAAATAATAAGGTTTCCGTCGCCCATTCGAACCAACGTCTCACGTCGTCTTTTGTACAGTCTCTCCCTCCTCACCTCCAACCACTTTTTGCGATATATTCTCAAACGCCCGCTCTCGGCTCTGCTGGTGTGACTGGTCTGTGACTTGATAATTGCTCGTCTACCTGTTCTGGATCTGGCCGGTACACAGCGGTGCTACAGCAGTGCTAGAGTCAAAACAGATAAAAGGCTCCCGCAAGTCCTACCGCCAGTGGTGCCTCGCAAAGCCAGTCCCCCTCAACAATTCTTTGTCTGCCACTGCAGCCTCTCGACCATGGGCAACTCTCCCTCTGCTGCACGACCTCTGCCTCCCTCTCCCATTGAGGCCAAGCCTCTGCCTCTGCCTCTGCCTCGCCCTGTCCAGCGCAAGCGCTCTACTATCCTCTCTGCTTTAACTCTAGGCTGCGCATCTGACTCTCTTCACTCTGACTACGCTCCGTCACAACACTCCATCTTGCTTGAGCGCGAAGAAAAGCATAGCTACGAACTACCTCCTCCCGTTTATGCGTCTACATCGGACCTTGTCGAAGACGATGACAAAGCGAACGCCGCCTTTAAAATATTCATCAAAGAGTATCCCGAATACCACCTCACCTGGACTCTCGATGCTCTCCGAAGAAGTGATTTCTCGCGTCTGGACCGTATTGGAGAAACTTATGTCGATTACATGGGCGGATCCTTGTACCCGGATAGTCTTATTAAGGTCCACACCAACTTCCTGCATCGAAGTGTGCTCGGTAACACACACTCGGTGAACAATTCGTGAGTCCCTTTGACACTTTGCATGCTCAGCCGCCGGGGCCTGACAAACCATTGGCAGATCTCAGTTGTCTGCGACGCACGCAGCGGCAGCTAGGCAAGCCGTGCTATCATTTTTCAACGCGCCGCCCGACTACACAGTAGTGTTTACGGCAAACGCCTCTGCTGCGCTCAAGCTAGTCGGCGAGAGCTTTCCCTTCGCCGAAGGAGGATGCTACGTCCTCGGTGCCGATTCACACAACAGCGTGCATGGCATTCGTCAATATGCCATGAGACGCGGCGCCCACGTCCACTATGTAGAGTCTACTTCTACGGGTGGCATGGATATCGATGATGCCCTTGTACGTTGCAATGGCCGAGACACAAATGTTGCCTACTTCGGCTGACTTTGTGCACGACAGAGCGTCCTCTCGCGCCACCATCACGCTGCAGATGCTGCACCAGCGCTCTTTGCTTTGACAGGTCAATCAAATGTTTCAAACGCGAAAAATCCACTCGTCCTTGTCAATCATGCGGCGTCCATGGGGTACAGCACTCTCCTCGACGCTGCAGCGCTCGCGCCGACTTCCGTGGTTTCGCTCTTCGATACTCCGGTAGACGCCATGGCAATCAGCTTCTACAAGATGTTTGGGTTCCCAACTGGAGTAGGTGCCTTAATAGCAAAGAAGTCTTTCCTCAAGAAGCTCCAGCGTCCCTGGTTCGCTGGTGGCACTGTTGACGTGGTACAGGCCCCAGGAACAATCTATACGCTCGCACATGAGATCCACGAACAATTCGAGGTGAGCATCAACGTCCCCCTTGTTTTTGATTGCGTGCCGGGCATGTTGCAATGAACGCTCACTGGTTCTCGTAATCTCCCTAGGACGGCACAATCAACTACCTAAACCTCCCGGCCATTACAGACGGGCTGCGTTTCCTCTCGGCGTACCTCCCTTTCCTCCCTCTACGCCTTAATATCCTTTCGCATTACTTTATTCACTCACTTAATGAATTCCGACACGAAACTTCGCGCACACCTGTGGTCAGGGTCTTGTCTCGAATCCCATCCCGCCGACTGCGCTCGGTCGGAGAGCAAAGTGATACAGGCTCAGTGATATCACTGATCTTCCTCTCGGTGAGTTACTCCTCTCTGTCTCGGTCTTCCTTCGACTAGCGTCTTACTTCTCGGCTCGAACAGACCACTGGAGACATGCTACCCTTATCATTTATCGAGCACGCGGCAGCCTCACAAAACATCTCCCTGCGCACGGGATGTATGTGTAACCCTGGCGGTGCCGCCGCGCTTCTCGGTCTTCGCGCCGACATGGACCTACTTTACCCTGGCGTCACGATGAACCAGTTCGAAGAGCACGTCGGACACGAGCTCGGCGTTGTCCGCATCAGTTTCGGCCTCGCTACCAATTTCCAGGACGTCTTCCGGGTACTGAGGTTCGTGGGATTGATCTCAAGAGAGAAGGAGCTCCAGGAGATGTGGAGTGCTTGGACAGAGAGAAAAGCGTCAGCTTGAAAACTCACCCGAGTCGTGTCTCATCTACCAGCCTTGCTCGAGCCTTTTTGCATATCCATCGCTTGTCTCATTCTCCTTCATATGCGGGACACCCACCACCACCACCACCACCACCACCATCACGATGATGATCGTTTACAAAAACCCTCTTCCAGGATTTATTCACAGCTTCAAACTCTCGTACAAGGCCCTTGTTTTACTCCTTTGCTTGGACTTCTTTCAAACTCGGACTTGTCTTCACCCACTCCTGCTGTTTTTGTGTGTTTTGTATGACTAGTTCGGAAGAAAATGGTGTTACCTCCTCCCCGCCCCTCTCCCTGTTTTAAGGAATGTCAATGGATTAGTGTACAAGTACCAACATATCTACCATGTTTTCTTTTGTTTTTAGTCGTCAGAATGTACTATGTTTGTCGACGTCTCAAATGGGGACGGCTTCGGGGCGTCATGAGCCACAAGCAGATCACGATGTTTTTGTTCTCCCTAAGACATCATATGCATGTACTTGCGCATAGCTTGGGTGTGCGACTTGCCAAGCCCATATTGTATACTAGTATACTATACTGTCTGTCATTGACGGCTAGCAAGTACAACACAGTGTAAAACTGAGAAATCATTATTAATGAGAAAGCAACCATTACGCATGTTATACGACACTATAGCTAATAAACTAGGAGGAGCAAAAAGAGCATGAGAAATGACGTGGGTAACGATGGATTACAGGTTATATGCGTGTTTGTCGTGGCAAAGAAAAGTGCGAAGTCCGTGTATGCAACAAGTAAAGACATGAAGTCCTAGAACGGTAAGGGTATTAACGGTTGGGGTATCGCACAATGCGGATGCCAAGAAAAAAAAGTCCATTACACCCAGTTTTAGTATAAGAGATCCTTGAGCAAGGGTACAGCTCTGTGTGTGTGTGTGTGTCCGTGACGGGAGAGGGTGGGTAGGGAGATAAGTCCGAGTTGCTCGACAAAGTCCAATAGACAGTGAAGGTGGGGGGAATAAAGGACCGCTGTCTCTATCCAGGAGATGATGTGGGTTTGTCAGGCTCTGCGTCGGATCCCGACGGCTCTTCAGTATGGTTTACAACAAAAAGTGGGCTACCAGGTTCCTCGTAAGGCGTCGCATCCGTACTTCTTCTTCGAAAGACGGGCCGGAGAGGGCGGTCAATCTCAATCCTCTCGCTAAAACTGTTTCTTGATTTTGGTAGTGGACCTGTCCTTTCGAACGGTGGCGTTGATCTGTTCTCAAACGAGAGTGGAGGTCTACTCTCGGGTGGCTGTGGTCCAACTCTCCGCTCGACCCCCGGTGAAAGACGTCTTGACGGCCGTCGAGACAAGAAAGTGATCGATCCATGACCTTCAGAACTCTGCTCATCGTCCGTGCCATTCCCATAGCCTGACCTGCTTGGACGAGCCGGAAACGAGGAGGGAGGCGGATTTTGGAATACATGGCCAGGCGTGGACGGTGCTGGTGGTGAATGTAGGTTCGCTGAAGATGGACCAGCGGACAAGCCCGGAGCAAACGCTGTAGCAGCGAAGAATGGGGGAGTAGGGGAGCTATTCTGTCGAAAGCTAGCCCGCTGGCTGGCTGTTCCCGCTACAAGTGGAGGAGTACCACTGTGAGCGACAGAATGGGCATGCGACTGTGAGTTGGAATGCGACTGTGAAGAACGAGCGTATACGCTGTGAGGTGTAGAACCGTGGGAGAAGCTGCTACCAACGTGACCATATTGATACTGCTGAGGCTCAACCACATATCCTGTCGGGAGTCCGGGGTGACTGGATTGGGGTGATTTTTCAGACATGAGCGAAGCAGGCAGAAATTTTCTTCGCTTGTTCCTGTGCAGATAACTTCATTGCAGCCGACCATTTGTCCGCAGTCGGGAAGGAGCTCACCATAGCCACCATATCAAAAAAACAATCCCAATAAGTCCAAAGAAACCTCCCAGAGCGCCACCTATAATAGGCCCAACGATGGATGCTGGGCTCGACGAACTGTTTATCATCGTCTGCTGGGAGGAGCTGCTGGAGAATGACGACGGAACGACCGCAGATATCGGTGCGAACGTAGAAGTGAAGGTGGTTGTGAAGACGACGAGGGAACCATCTGGGAGCGTGGATGTCTGTTCGCTCACGATGAAAGTGGGAGCAGGTGTGACTGTAGTCGTAATGAATACAATCGAGTCGGAGGTAGAGATTGAAGAGGTAGATGTCGGTGAACCGCTGGTTACGCTGGACAGTCCAGATGCGGTACTCAAGCATGATGCAAATAGAGTCCTAGTAGGTGACGCTTGTGTTATCTCAAAGACGATTACTATTGGGACTTGCACCGTGGTTTGACCTTCTGCATGCAGTCAAAATCAGTAATCTGCAAAGCCTCTTGACAGGTACACAGGACATTGCTGTGTATTCAAAATTATCAACCACGGCACAGGTGTCACGATAGTATGGCATGACATAACCCCGCGCATACATCCCGCATACATCATGAATCCAACCATTCAAAACTGTGTCGAGCATAGCCTATGACCAGGCTTTGCCGCGTCATCAGCATATGCCCCTTGTTCACGTACACGCTGTATTCTCTGGGAGAGCAAGTGGCTAGATTAATGTGAATAAAGTCGCACCGTCAATAGTAGACACCGAGGTCAGTTCCTCTTCAGCGCAGCTGGTTCTCCCAGGTACCAGAACTTCTTCTGAGCAAGACTGAGTGTGAATGGTAGTGACAACAGGTGACTTTGTCATTACGCTGCCGGTCGACGTTGTGAGGGTGCTAGTGCTCGCGAATGTGGTGAATTCCGTTTTGGTGGGCGTCGGGGTACATGCCATCGCGTCAGATGCAACGCACAGCGTGCTAATGGCGAGTCCAGGGTGGTGTAGATATGTGTAGAGAGACCGTCGAGTGAAAGGAGTGTGGTCGTTGCGCTCGACGGAATTTCAGCGCCTCGTGGGGGAGAAACCGAGCTAAATTCTGTCCGTATCAGCGCATGTCGATGGAGTGTTGACGTTGGGAATGATCCCTGAGTACTAGCGAGGGGACGGAGTGCTCTGTAGGCTGCCTGCCTTGGAGGGACGATGGTGGGAGTGCGAGAACAAGAAATGCACACTCTGTCCACGAAAACAGAACTCATCATCAGAATAGGCGTCTATCTTGTCTGGCCAACTCTACCCCGACCGTCTCTTTCAAACAGTCGTGCCACGCTAAGTAACCTGAACACAGCTACATCCTTGTACTTGCTGCCCAAGCGTAGATGTGGTCAGTGCATTGCTCTAGACGTCTCTGCCCAAATGTCTGCGTTGGACAGAGAAGTCGTCAATACCATCTCTGTTCTCAATCCTCTTTCGTAGCAAACATATTCTCAACGCTCAGGTCGCGATAAGAGCCCCGTGCTGCAAGCAGTGGTACGACTGTGCCGAGTGCCACGCGGAAGTACAGGACCACAAGTTACGGAAGACAACAGAAATGGCATTCATGTGCAAGAAATGCAAAAAGGCCTTCCGCAAGGACATGTCAAGCTACGAGGAGAGCGATGAATACTGCCCTCACTGTGATAACCATTACGTACGTGTCTCTGCCACCCAAGCCATGCGTTGTACACCCTGCCTTGACAACACCCTGCGGTCCTGCCACTGTTATGGTTCCAACAGTCATGCATTCTCACGAGTGCATACGTGCTGGCACGGAACTAGGATTGCGGCCTGAATCTGGATGCCTAGGGCCGTTGAATTCTGGGTGTTCACTTGCAAATCCGCATCCTTGCGGGTGCAGGCTACAACGCTAACTTTGCGCAGCCATCACCACGACAGCATCTGACTTCTGATAAATCATGCAGGTCATCGAGGCAAAGACGCCGCAAGCTGTACTGGGAGTCGAAGGAGACGATCCGCGCATAAATGCACGGTATGCAGTACTGCGTCGCGACTTGCCATATCTTCCTCCAACTGATGTCCATACTCAGAATGCTGAAAGACGAACGGGCCAAGCAAGATCCGTCCAAGTCTATATTCAACCAGGACCTTTCGGAGAGACTAGGCTGACCTTGGTTGTCTGGCTTTCCTGTCTCTCCCGCACTTGCACATCTGGACACACCCCTATACCCATTCCACTATTTAGAACAAGCCTCGTTCGTACAACCAATTGAGTCGATTCTATAAACATCATTCGTGTCTTGGCAAGTTTTCAACATCTCTCCTGCGAGTGACCGCGTTTCGCGCCAAGAACCGTAACGACCACGTCCGCCGACCATGGCCCTTCGTCTAATTACGTGCTCAAATCAATCCGTCTCTCTCAACATCACTTCATAGCACAGACACACGATTGCATGCCTTTCTATTCAAGACAACGCGTGGAACGAGCTTTATTCCTGGTCAAGCACGAGGTGCTCTAGCGAGTTCGATTTAAAGTCCGGTCCTTCGCTTTCTATTCTGACCTAAGCACGCTTAGGCTACTCAGACTCTCACAGTGACCGGACGATGTTGAGAACCTGGTCATGGGTTTGCCCGTTATCACGTCCACACAGACTTCGTGAAACGTCTGGCAAACGGAACTACAAGAAGAGTTGTTCCAAAGGTGCGTGACCGTCTAGAATGAGCAGGCTCGAATGATCGAGCGCAAGAAAGGAGTCTGATTCGTTTGACTTGTTGAGGATCTAGCCTTCGGCGTTGTAGCTCAGTTCACAATCCGAAAGGCGGCCGTGAGTACGAGCTCGTCGGCGCTCCGCGGGTGTAAGTGCGCTCAGAGGCAAAAACCGCTACATATTTTTGACTTGCGTTCATCGAGGCGTCGACCATCTGTACAACGCTCTTGCAAGCTCGGACAATATCCGCCAGTAATTGTTTGTTCGCGAGCCCGAGCACGTCGTTCTTCGTCTGGTGGTACTCGCGAACTTGGTAGACGCTCTTTCAGCCGTGGGCGTCTTTTCGAGTCTACTGGAAACATGCAAACAAACAAACAGCGCTATTTTTAGGGGCCATGGAATTATTTCGAACATCTTACCAAGATTACCGATGACATCATGGTATGTGTTTTGTCAGCTTGGCCTCCGTTCAACCCGAGGCGACTCGATAGTTTCGGCTCGGGAAACAAATGAGTCTCAACATTTCGGCCACTCTCAAGACTCTACACTATTCCGTGGCCATGGAAGACGTATATAAACTCGCAGGTCATCTCGAGTTGTTCCTCACCCATCTAACGGTCTAATCATCTACTCCCTCTCATACTCACTAGTCCTCTCTCCCACCCCCTTCCACCCTCTCCTCTACCTCAATCACTTCCAATGGCCAACGACGCACTCAACCTCAACCCGCCGAATGCCACCCTCCACATCAGCACCCATGGCTCAGACTGGCTGTGGGCGGCCTTCTCCGTCATGTTGTTCACTCTGCTGGTTACTGTTGTCTTGAACTTTTTGGTAAGTCCGGCAATTCATTCTTCTTTGTCGGACTTCCCACTCAGCTTGCATCATGCAGCGTCCCCGCGGTACTCGTCTCTTCCACCAGTTGGCCATCATCATCCTCGCTACCTCTAGTCTGGCGTACTTCTCTATGGCGTCTGATCTCGGTGCTACTCCCATCTCCACTGAGTTCCGCGCCGACGGTGCCACTCGTCAGATCTGGGTATGTTGCTTTACTGACATGCAGTTGCAGGATGTGACACTAACAATGGCATTCTGTAGTATGTGAGGTACATCCAGTGGTTCATCACATTCCCGCTCCTCCTTCTTTCCGTCCTCCTTACGACTGGCCTTTCTCTCTCCGATATCTTCACCGCGCTCTTCGCGAGTATCTTCATCGTCGTCAGCGGCCTCGTCGGTGCACTCGTCCACAGCACCTACAAGTGGGGTTTCTACACCTTTGGATGCGCCGCACTCTTCTACGTCTGGTAAGCACTGTTTTATCAGTAGACATGTCCTTGTTTCTGACTTGTTCATACAGGTACGTGCTCCTCTGGCACGCCCCTCGCACGACTTTCGCCGCCGATGGTGCTTTCCGTACCGGTTTCCGTATTTCCTCGTCGGTCTTCGCCTTCATGCTCCTCACCTACCCCATCGCTTGGGCTCTGGCTGAAGGTTCGAACGTCATCTCGCCCACATCTGAGATGATCTGGTACGGTATCCTCGATGTCATCACTGGCCCCTTCTTCCTGCTCTTCTTCCTCTTCAAGCTCAACGCCGTTGACTACTCTGCCTTTGGCTTCAACTCTGGCAAGTACACCGACACTGCCGCGGTTGTTCGCCCCACCAAGGCTCAGGAGGCCGGCTCAGTCTAAGGAATCAGCGATCCAGGCCTTGCACTCGCATGAAGTGGCTTCTTTTTACGCTTTTACGACGTTTATGCAACCATTTTCTAATGATCCAACCCCTCCCTGTCATATACGACTAATCACTGCTCCCTCGTTCATACTGCTTTGACGTGACGAATACAGTAATCGTGTTGTTTTTAATAGATACTGTGTGTAATATCTTCGGTGTCTTGAATACTATTGTAGCTCGCAGGTGTGGCGACTTTTGGCGGGAATTGCCTAATGGGGTGATTAGTACTTCTTCTTTGTGGCGTTGCCAAAGTTAGCCGCCTTGGTGACTGAACACGGATCTGCCATGTGGGTCAAATTGGTGGCTTGCAACTGAGCATCCTGGGGCTGACACCACATCCGAGTCGGTGCGTTTTGACGTTGGTCCACAGCATCACCAAATTTCTGGGTCATTGGAGGACATACTCAGCAGCAATGTAGCATCGGCGGAGCACTAGGCGAACGCTTCGGTGAAAGGGAGGAACTCGAGGAACGCACGGTACTAGTAGATTATCAAAATCACAATACTTTCCTACTCATGGCGGCGACATGGTCGATTTTGCTCCGGCAGGTTAGGGTCTAGGAAAAGTGCATCTGTCGTACGTTTATGCCCGTCTCGAGGGACCATTTGGAATACTGGCCAAGCCCAGCAGATGAGGAGATCTAGTGGTTAAAGGGGGTATTTGACAAGACCTAGATAACAAATAAGTGAACGAACTCAGTACATCATGCCTCGAATGAAGTACGGGGAAGAGTGTCTTCAGGCTCTCACATAATACACACGATGGACATCATGATATCCCTGAAAGACCAGCGATTAAGGAAGACAGAAAGTCTTATTGTGCTTCGCCGACTTGCCTGACTGACACGATCAATAAATACGATGTTACAGAGGTACTACGATTCAGCATGCGGCCGTTTCCTCAAAAAATAAAGTCAAAAACCAGGCCCTGCCAAACAACAGCAATTCAGTGATATTCAGCAGCATCAGGGTTTAGAGATAATGAGCGACATAGAAAACAACAGCTTAAGAAAGTACAGGCGAGTCGCAGTAACATATCCTCGCCCTCAAAGCCGATCAGTTAGAGTTGCGCAACCATTCCGTAACAATCTTCTGCACGGCGGGCCTCTGCGAAAGCTTGTCGTGCCACCTGAATAGCACGGAAATCGTGTGACTAAGTCGAGATTGACCAATAACATCAAAGCAGGAAACACGCACGTAGCGAGAGCTGGGTACCCATCCGCCAATGCAAAGTTTTCTCCCAAAACCGCGGGGAATCTGAGGGCAAGGTGGTTCCAGCTTAAATGGCAGCGCGTCAGAGCCTGTCTATCACACGACGGCAGATGCTACTTACGGAAAAAAGGAGAGATCGGCCACGGTCAGCTTCCCATTGACCAGGTATTCTTGCTTAGACAGGACGGAGTCGAGTACGCTGAATATGCGCTTGATCTCGTCAACATAGCGGTCCTTCGCACTCTGGATCTTCTCGGCGTGGCGAAGGGTGAACCAGAACGCCTGTCCGTAGTACGGGCCCTGTCCAGACGCCTGGAAAAACAACCACTGAAGCTGCTCGTACTTCTCCTTTGTATCGGAGACAGAGATCTTGTGGTCAGTGTCGTAAGTGTCGACAAGGTATAGGACGATTGCATCGGACTCCCTATTGAAAGGTCACAATTTGTGAGCGTAGCGATGGCATAAGTATCTTTACTCACCAGACGACAAAGTCACCGTTCTTGTGGTCGATCAACGTCGGAATACGGCCGTTAGGGTTGAACTTGGTGTGTCCCTCAGCCTTGTGCTCTTTCTTGTCGAATTCAAGGAACTTGGTATTGTAGGTGAGTCCTAGCTCCTCAAGAACAATGGTGACTTTCCTACGGTTGCTTTGTGAGCAACTAGTCCTACTGTCGGAGGGGGTACTCACCATCCATTGGGACCTCCCTTGTGTGAGTAGAGAGTGAAGTGCGTGCTAGACATACTTGGGGATTGCAGTGTCAAAATCAACTGGGAGGTGGAGGAGTGACTTGGGTGCCGGTGCTGGGTTAGTAGACAGCCCTACTCCCAGTATTTATACTACAGTTACGCCTTCCAGCGACTCTGCCAGGATGTTGCTGTAGTCCAAATTGATGTGCTCACTAATACGCTTATGAAAGCAAACGACGCGCAAGCCTCCGTTGTTGCCCTCCAGAAATTCAGCGTTCAATGCTGAGCGCTGCGACCTGACCAAGACCAATGACCTTGCTGCGCAATCAAGAAAACTAGAACATCCAGAACATCCCTACCAGATAACCAAGCGAGAGCGCAGCGCGGTAGAAGATCTCGGCTTTATCCTATTCATTGAGTGTTGGTCGTTTCACAAAAATGCCTTGGTACTTGCATGCTCTAGATTGAAGCGGTAGCCAGGATTTCCAGAGACCACGCAGAGCGACCATGCACTGCCTCAGTCCACAAACGCGGACATAGCGCGGTTGCCTGTGCAATCTACTGGCAGAGAGTCAGATGTGTAGTAAGCTTACTGTTGAGACTCTTGAGAGTGTTGCATACTGACTTGCTCACTTGCTGCATAAAATTTATTGCAGTCCGAGAAAGTCTTGAAAGGGCTACTAGTAGCTTAGCCAAATACCGCGTAGCTCTACGATAGTCTGAGAATCTGAGGTATAGCAGTGTAAGACATCAGATTGGTCATCCAGGATTCCGATCGTGGTTGAGGAGGCCCCCGGAATGCTCTCAGAGAGCTCATATTAGGCGCCGGACATAAATCGACCTTTTGAAGGCGGTACGTCCGAAATTTTTGGGGATATAAAGGCCAAAATTTCCGCCGAGGACCGAAATTCTGAGGAGACATAACAGGTCCCGGAGGTCCGAGGTCCGATCTGGTAAGGGACATAGCCGCGCGTCGGCCTCGGATCGCGACCACTAGTATGCTCCCACACTCAGGATTCACCGCCCCCGCCTCGTCGCACCTCAATCGCAATCTGAGGCCTCTAGCGTTGTTGTCAAGAGATCGTACCGTTACACTGGCTGTGATGGCGCATTTTTTCGTCGGGTGACAGCAGAGAAACCATGGCGGTCAGTCTTCTTATGCTCACAGCGACTACACTGTACTCAGCAACACTCTCACCTTCGTCACATCCCTATATCTGTCTGCTATGGGCTCCCTTGCTTGCTAAACCGTGCTCAAGCTCGGGCCTTTTATCCTAGCGCTAATGCTCTTATTTTGTATAATATATGGTACGAGCTCAACGCTCTTTGCACACACAGTACTAACTGAAATATCACAATACAGTGCTGAATAATATACACTACTCGTCTTCTCGTGAGCTGCACACCGATACTTGCACATTGCATCTTCAACTTGTAGGCGGCAGTCCAAAAAACGACGGACAAACCCCTGAGATCTTGCTTGCAAGGATTCTGCCGAAGAGGTATTAAAGGACGAGGTTATCTTCCTGTCTTCAGATTGGGTGGGCTGCATTAAGCACTGGTCAGACACGATACCACCGCATGTCGTAAGAGTGCGCAGTGCTGCTCAACAGATTCCGTCGGGGGTCAATGTCGAGCCAGTATCGCCAACCGCGACACTAGCCCGACAGAGGCAGGGGAAAGGGACGCTTACCTGTTGTTGGTTGGTAGGGTTAGGTGTAGGCTTTGGGGGCGAGTAGTGAGAGTAAAAGACGTATGGATTGCCTCGCAGACGTGAGGTTTTTATCTACTACTACAAGCGTACAAACAAGTGTAAATACAGAGCGCGTGAGCGCTAGTCAGCTTTCCGTCGCGCTTCAACACAGCTCAGCACATGCTTCGACACAGCTCAACACTCCCCCTCGCTAAGTATGGTGGGTCGTTTTCTTCAAACTGCCTTGACTGTAGCGCCTGGAACGCTGATCTCAAGTCCAAGCATTTGTCGGAACTTGATGAACTTGACTCTTCCGAGATTCTTAGTGAAAAGGTCGGCCGGGTTTTCCTCTCCTGGAACAAATAGAATTTGTACAAGTTGCTGGTCGACGACATCGCGAATGAAATGATAGCGGATGTCGATATGCTTCGAGCGCTTCTCGGTCACAGGGTTGGTAGAGACAAATATTGCGCCTTGGTTGTCACAACAGATCGGAATGGGTTCGAGATTGTAGCCGAGCTCAGAGAGCATTGATCTAACCCAGATCACCTGGCGCGAGCAATCGCTCAGAGCCATGTACTCGGCATCCATTGATGAGTGTGCAACAGTACGTTGTGCGCGTAACTGCCAGCTGAATACACCTCCTGCGAGTTTGAGGATGTAGCCAGTCTGTGAACGGCGAGTGTTAGGATCTGATTCCCAATCCGCATCTGTGAATGCGACTAGACCTAAGTCTGATTTGCTGTCATACTTGAGACGATAGTTGCAAGTCCCTATGAGGTAGCGGCAAATATAGAGTGCCTTGCTAACATGGTCCTCACTTGGGTTAGTGCTCTGTTGAGCAAGCTTAGTGACAGCGAACGCAATGTCCGGCTGGGTGCCAAGCATGATGTAGAGCAACGAGCCGATAATCATTTGGAAACGACTTCGGCGAGCTGGATCAACAGCTCCTTCATATGTGACGGAATTGTAGCCGTCGGGCAAGGGTGTCGGCGCCGGCTTGGCGTCCTGCATGCCACAGCGTTCAAGCACTTTATTGAGATAAGCACTTTGGTCTATACAGAGCTTAGTGCCGTGCCTTTGAATACGCATGCGCAGGAATTCTTTGACTTCAGGTAAGTCACAACATTCCCACTTGTCCATGAAGCGTGCCTTGTCTTGGCGCACCTTGAACTGGTTGGAGCCCATGAAGATTGCGTCATCAACATATATGACAACCACAATAATGTCTTCACCGTCAAACTTGACAAAGACACCAGCGTCAGACCTTAAACGTTTAAAGCCGAGCTTCTTCATGAATTTGTCTAGTGTTCGCCATCAGACTAGACCAGCCTGCTTAAGTCCGTAGAGCGCTTTGCGCAGGCGAAACACGAGGTGCTCCATGCCTTTCTCTACGAAGCCTTCTGGCTGTTCCATATAGATCTCCTCTTCTAAGTCGCCGTACAAATAGGCGCTTCGCACATCTAAACCGGTCATAAACCAGCCTTCGAGTGAAGACAGTGCAAGAATGAGCCTGACGGTCTCAAATCTCACGACTGGAGAGAAGATTTGGTCAAAGTCTATGCCTTCGATCTGCGTAAAACCACGAGCTACAAGCCGGGCTTTCTTGCGATTGTCTGACTTCACGTCAAAAACCCATCTATTCTTGATGACTTTCCGGTTTTTTGGTCTGTCAACAAGATCGTAGACTTTGCGATCTTTGAGGGCTTTAAGCTCCTCACGCGCAGCCTTACGCCATTCTGCCTGCTCCTTTTTAGGTAATTGCAGGATATCACGGAATGTCCATTCACGAGGATCAGACATTGGGTCAATCGGCTCGACAGCTTTGTTAAGCATGTAGTTGAGGAAATTTGCTCCCCCTTCACGGCATAGGGCTGCCAGTTCTGCTTCGACTGATGCTGACTCATTCTCAGAATTGAGCGGCGTAAGTTTGCTTGAGTCGCTATCATTTCCAGGTTGAGGATCTTCAGAGGGATTGTTACTCTGAACAGGACTAGGAGAACAAGGCGCGGGACCATCTTTTCTCACCTGTTGGGGATCTTGCCGTCGAGGGCGACTTGTTTTAGGCTGATCATTACCCAACTTCCTTCGAAGATCACTTCGTTGACGCTGAGTGGGTGTTGTTTTCCCATAGACGTCACCTGGTCGTGCAGGTGGTGGATTCCTTTGACGCGCAGATCGACACGGCTGAGGTGCCGGTTGATCTCCCGGAGCATCATTAGGAGGACTCAGACTACGCTCTGGAAGCGGTGCGGGATCTTTGTCAAGATCTTGGTCCGGTCGCTTTTGTGAAGGATGAGGGCGACGCGGAGGAATGTCATCATCTCTGGCGTCATCAAAGCCAAGACCATCAGAATGGTTGTCATCATTGTCATCGGCGGGACACTGCTCACGTGGGCGCGATTGCCGCATCTTAGAGTCTGGACACTTAGGGAAAAAGTCTTCATCAAGTTCGGCTTGAGTAGCCTCAAAGATGACATTGTTTGGGGCGCGCATGAATTTCCAGCCATGAATGGTTTGACCGATGTAGGTCATCATCTCACTCTTGGGTGCAAGTTTGTTAGCACGCACTTTAGGCGGAATAAATACGTAAGCGCCGCAGCCAAACACGCGAAGTTTGGAGACATCAGGGACTTCGCTGTAGAGGATTTCGTAAGGCGTACACCACTTGTGACGACGCATGGGAGTTCTGTTGTACACGTGAACAGCATGTTCTACGGTAAAATTCCACCATGATGGGGGAAGGCACGCGGTAAAACGCATGGCTTCGGCCTTATCCATCATTGTACGCATGAATCGTTCAGCACAACCATTCTGCTGATGCATGTGTGGCATGGACTGAAGGATAACAATGCCATTGTCAAGTAACAAGTCATCAAACGCTTTTGACTTGTACTCTCCCCCTGCATCGGACATCCATTTCTCGACTTTGGCGTTGAACTGAGTATTCACCATAGCGAGAAATTGTCTCGTAGCGTCTATTGCTTGAGACTTCTGTCGTAATGCCTTCAACCACGTGTGTGATGTGAAGTTGTCAACAAACGTGATTACGTATTTGTGACGGTGATATGATTCGACAGGGAATTCCTTCAAATCAGAGTGGATGATCTGGAATGATCTAGTCGCACGCTGATCTGATGCAGGGAAAGGGCGCGTAGGCATCTTGCCTTGCGCGCATCCTTGACAGGGGGTTTTTGGTGAATCAAACTTGAAATCCGGTAATCCCTTTGTGTGACCCTTCAGACGGCGCAACACCTCATCGCCAGGGTGCGCAAAACTTTGATGGGCAATGTCATGAGTGACATTTGCAACTTGTTGACTAGCAACATGTGCGTGATTCTGAATCCCAAACGTAGGACATCTAGGAAACAGAGGGTCGAAACGAAGCTGAAGCTTACCAGTTTCACTGATGACCTCAATTTGCTGGTAATCACCGGTAACACGCATGCCATTATTTAGCAGCTGACCGAGTGATATGAGTTTGACATTCAGATTTGGCATATAGTACACTTCGTTCAATGTATAAGTGTCACCATTTGAGAGACGCATTGTAACGTTACCCACGATTGTAATTTTAACGTTCCGAGTTGCAGTTGAGACTGTGATTGGTCGTGGTAGAGTGCGTTTATCTTGCAACTCATTCTCATCAAAGGTGAAGTGCATAGAAGCACCAGAGTCAAGCAGCCACAAGTGTTGTGATTCTGCGTTGAGATGTTTCTCACACTTAGTACATTCTGCAAAATCCCTGTCATGCACACATTTATTTGAGACGTTGTGGTAATACATCGACGAAATAACTACGCGATCACGTTCACAAGCAGAATCTGTTGGAACGGCGTCAGCGACTGTGAGTGCAGGGACGCAAGAACGAAAGACTTGCCAGTTGTAAGTACCAGCGGTCTTGAGGTAATCGTCGTCGTCGTCAGTACCGAACGAGACTGCATCATCCTCATCATCGTTGTTTGGAAGGACTATTGTGGAAGACAACTTCCTCGTCTTTGCTGTCAGAGACAACGTCGACCCTGCCACGCTTCGAGGGGCGACTCGAACCTTCAACGAACTCTGGTTCAGGAGAAGGGCGCTTGGCTGACGGCTTGTCGCGAATGACAGCCTCGAGGGTACGGATACGCTCAGCTGTAGCAGGAACTCCAAGGCGCTGGGCGAGAGCCTGAGCAGCCTTGAAGCTGGGGTAGTTGTTTCCAGCTCGAACAGGACGAGCACCAATACGCTTATCAAGTGGAACCTTAACTGGCTCAGGTGCAGGCACTGGAGCTGGAGCAAAGACGGGTGCCAGCGGTGCGGTCAACGCGACGCTAGCAAAGTGGTTGTGTTCACCGCCTTTATTGCCACGAGAGCGGTGACGAGTCCTCTTCTTTGGTCCATTCTGCTGCTGCTGCCCTTGCTGCGTCTGCTGCTGCTGACCCTGAGGGCGCTGCTGCGTTTGCTGCTGACCAAACTTTGGGTTGTTGCCAGGCTTACGCTTGACAGCAGTCACCTTTGAGGCCTGGGGCTGCGCCTGCTTGCCTTTGCCACGTGACTTAGACTGCTCGTAGGAGTTGACGATGGCAACACCAATATCGATAGGCTTGACGTCATTGACAGAGGTAGCGGCAGCAAGAAACTGGAGAAGGGTATTGGCATACGGAGGAGCCTTGGTGATAAGGAGCATGCCCTGAAGAAAGAGCGGGACCTCAACGCCATAGCCGGACAGACGCTGGAAGTGCTGAAGGAACTGGTCAATTGCAGGTCCAGGGTGCTTGTCGGCAGCAATGACATGGTCAATGGCATGCCTAAACTCAGTGAACATGAGGGGGACACTGGGCTTGCCATATTTTGCCTTGAGGAGCTCCCACACCTCATTAGCAGTGGGGAGATCCACAATGAGCTCTTGAATGGATGGGACAGCACGGAGGATAATTGCTCCACGTGCCTCCTCATCCTTCTCCGCCCAGGCATTGTAAGCGTCAAGCTCCTCCTGAGTAGGAGGGCGAGCAGCAATTGCCGGGCTATCACCATGGGCAGCGACGGCAGGGATGCCAGTCGGCCGCTCCATAGGCTCCTCAACAGCGCGGAAGGATTTGCGCGTCATGAGGTAGGCCTTAATGTTTGTGCTCCAGACGTTCCAATTTGTACCGTCTAGATGCTTGATGGAGGAGAGAGTGGCATTGTCGGCCATGATAATGTAAGAGTTCTAGGGGAAGACCTTCATCAGTGACGTTGAAAACGACAGCAACAAGGTTTCACCCTAGCGGGGCCCAAGCGGGCGCCCGCGGACAGCGTCGACATCGATCGCGCGCGACATGGAACGAGGTACGCTCGACATGCGCGGCGAGAGCGAGCGCTGCAGATAAGCGCCGCACTCAATCGTCGTAGACAAGAGTAACAGGCGCGGGGCTCATAACCTGTCGAGCCAGTATCGCCAACCGCGACACTAGCCCGACAGAGGCAGGGGAAAGGGATGCTTACCTGTTGTTGGTTGGTAGGGTTAGGTGTAGGCTTTGGGGGCGAGTAGTGAGAGTAAAAGACGTATGGATTGCCTCGCAGACGTGAGGTTTTTATCTACTACTACAAGCGTACAAACAAGTGTAAATACAGAGCGCGTGAGCACTAGTCAGCTTTCTGTCGCGTTTTGACACAGCTCAGCATGCGGTTTCCGACACAGCTCAGCATGTACTTCGACACAGCTCAGCACATGCTTCGACACAGCTCAACAGTCAACAATGCCGTCCTACCACAACCTGATGACACCATCTCCGCTGTACTCCAACGACATCTACACCTCTGCGGTGAATCACCTAATCCCACTGCGACTTACATTGACAACATCCCCACTGTCCTGATACATGATGCAGCTACCCAGATTGAGGCCGCTGTAGATCTACTATGGGCATCCACGACTTCTTCCATGGCCCTCAAGAGGACATTTGATGATGCGAGGTTGAGTGGTGCACAGTCAATCCACAGTGTTTATTTCACAGTAGCTCATGTGATAGCACCATGTTTGTGTACTACAGGTGGCATTTGTAAAATATCAGTTTCTCACCTTCAACTTAGAGCTTCCTGACTATTTCCTCCCCCTTAAAACTGACCTACAGGTGCGTAACAGCCCAGTGGATTTTTGTCGGTTTTTGACGATTTTTTGTAGCCTATATACAGTTTGAGGACATTTTGAGCGAAAATTTGACCCACCCGATCTAGCGCCGGACATAAACAACCCAAAAGCTCGGGGATATAAACGGCCATTGTGCCCGATTTTGGTATAGCACCTCTTGGCGGGCATTCCGGGGGCCTGGTTGAGGTTGAACGTCGACACTTACGTAACCTGCGGCTAATGCATACATCCGAATAAGGAATGTGTAGTTTACACAAGTACTTATCATGACCCGACGAACCATGGTGAACGTGAATCAGAGAGCTTCCATGGCACGAAACAGAAAAGATCACTGAGACAGAAGACCTTGACGCCGCTGCTCCGACACGCCTGACTGACGAGCTGCAGTGGAAACGATGCTCAGGAGGCACTGCGACTCGAGTATGCGACAATTGTTCCTCGGAAAACCCAGTAATCATGCAAGGTCGATTTGGTGGTGTTCAGCAGAGAAGAACATAATAGGCGCCAGTTAACGACTGCAAACGACAGCGACAATGACAACTAAGTCGCGATCATGTCTCCTTGATCTCAACAACAATCAGTGAGAGCCCCGCTATTCCGTAACAATCTTTTGCACGGCGGGCCTCTGCAAGAGTTTAGCGTGCCAGCTGCATATCACGACCATTGGGTTACTGAGTTGCGGCTTCACAATATAGAATCAAAACACTCACGCAGCAAGAGCTGGGTACGCGTCCGGCAATGCAAAGTCCTCTCCCAAAATCGCCGGGATTTTAAGGGCGCCGTCGTTCCAGCTGAGACGGCAATGCGTCAAAGCTTGTCTCGAGCAACGGCGCTGTTGACACTTACGGGAAGAAGGAGATATCGGCCACGGTCACCTTCCCACCGACAAGGTACTCCTGCTTGGACAGAACCGATCAAAGCACGCTGAACACGCGCTTGATCTCGTCAACATAACGGTCCTTCGCACTCTGGATTTTCTCGGGGTGGAGGAAGGTGAACCAGAACGCCTGTCCGTAGTACGGGCCCTGGCCGGAAGATTGGAAGAAAAGCCACTGAAGCTGTTCGTACTTCTGCTTTGTGTCGGAGACGGAGATCTTGTGCTCAGTATCATAAGTATTGACGAGGTATAGAATAATTGCATCAGACTCCCTATTGGAAGGCGAGAATTTCCCAACGTAGCAATGACATTGAACATATTTATCACGCACCATACGACAAAGTCGCCGTTCCTGTGGTCTATCAGAGTTGTACGACCGTTAGGGTTGAGTTTGGTGTATTCATCAGCCTTATGCTCTTGCTTGTCGAATGTCAGGTACTTGGACTCGTAGGTGAGTGCGAGCTCCTCGAGGACGATAGCAATTTTCCTGTGGTGAACGTCTATACAGCTGTACCTCCTATACAACTCGAAAAACGGTACTCACCAGCCGTTGACCCCAGTCTTGTGGGAGTATAGAGTGAAGTGCGCGCCGGACATATTTGAGTAAATATCAGCTGGGGTTGGAGGAGTGATGCCGGTGCAGGGTTAGCATAAACTCCTGCTCCTAGTATTTATACTACAGTTGAACCAGCGACCGTGCCAGGGTTTCGCAGTGGTAATATTGCCCAGATCCATATTGCCTAGATCAATGCTCACTAATACGTTTGCTTATGAAGCAAACGACGCGCAAGCAATCGACGATCTTTCGGCGCGAACGAACCAGTGACTGGAACATGTGTATGAACGTGCATGAACGGCTGGGGACGAGCCTAAGACAAAGAAAACTTTACTACCAAGGAGCCAAGCTTAAAAGACCTAGGCTTAAATCTTACTCATTGTGTTTTCGTCTTTTCGGCGAAATGCCTTAACGCGTTCGTTATTGAAGCGATGACTTCCAGAGCACTCTGCGGCTACGCAATTTGAATCCACAAACGTGGATGAGCGAGGTCGTATATGTATCCTACCAGAAAGTCAGTCGTCTTGTGCGTATACTGACGAGAGCGCTGTATACTCACTTTGGCAGATAAACTAGATCCCCCTTGGGGCGCAGTCCGAGGATTGTTTGGTAGTGCTAGCCTAGCTCTCTGCGAGAGTCGGAGAGTCCGAGGTATGTCAAGTTAGTCGTGAAAGCCGCGACGAGGGATCCTGGACCGCGAGCAGTCGACAAAGCAGTTTGAATTGTACCAGCCATGGCAGCGGGTGGTGGTGCATACTCAGCTACTCCACCAATGAGCTCAGTTTAGCCTGCGTACGGTTATATAACGAAGTACCTAATTCCAAATGTCTATCATTTTCCGTTTTATTATAAGACAAGAATAAATATACAATACTAGAGAAAGTGACTTAGAAAACTTGCGGATATATCACTTGGTCTTTCTGGTCTCAGTCTCGCGACCTAGTACCACTTCGCTTTCGAACGAAATTTGGCCGCTCGCTTCCAAACGCTTTACAAGTGCGTCACCGAGCGCACTTCCAGGGGTGAGCACGCCTCCTTTACGAGCCCACTCCGGAAGTTCAGACTGCGAGAGTAGCAATGTTAGCGCGCTCTCGGCTGCCATAACTAAATTGCACGAGAGGAAGTGTATAAGTTGCTGCAATTATCGCGATTGGGAAGACCTGTACCTGAAGCAAGAAGGTATCCAGGGTCCACATGGCCTTTAATCACTGTGCGCACGTGCGTGGCTGGGTGTGATGCGGTGGCGACAGAGGAAGATACGTTAGTAATCTCCATGTAGCCTTTCTTCATCTGCCTGAATATAGATGAACAACGACGGCCATCCAACTGCAGATATAAGCACCCACTCTTCTGAAGGCCCATCTCCAGCTCGAGGTGCGAGCTTCTTCGCCAACCAGCGGAGCTAGGACGTGGGGCAAGTAAGTCACAACGTGAGGTGCTTCGACAATAGCGTACCGGAGGGATGATAATCACTACCAGCCCACATAGCATTCCCAGGCTAAGCAAGGCGGACGAGAGTTTGCTACCCGCAACCTTGAACTCATCGTATTTAAACTTAGACCCATAAGATCGCAATTTTGCGTCTTTTGTTTGAGTCTCCCAGAGCTATATTTCCCGTCAGGCACGGTTGATAAAAGAGAGAAAAACTAAGATGCGTACCGCTCGTTCATTCAGTCCCCATGATCTCTGCACTATCGCCTTGTTCGAGGCGGCCATGAACCACGTGCCACCGAAGATAGGTGGATTGGAGAACGGCAGCGTGTATACGAGCCGTTTCGGTAATTTGCGGGCTCCACTGACATGTGTGGACAGGGCCCAGTCCGTGTGTCCTATCTGCATCTTGTAACGAGGAACTTGCTCAACGGCGGTGAAGAAAGTGTTGAATGAGCCACCAGAAAGGCCTCCTTTGACATTGAACGCGGTAATAGAGGTGTCAATCTCGGTGTCAGCGCCTGCAAGGGTCTTGAGGGTCTTGTTCGAGAGGAAGACGGCTAGCTCAGAGGGAACCGAATCGAAGCCACATGCAGGGATGATCATAGCGTGTGTTTTGGACGCGACGAAGTCGTACCTAGAGGCAAAAGCAGAAGTCAGCCTCGGAGTGCAGCGACAAAGCCTAATGGACTCACTCCAAAACCATGTCGCGTATCCAATGTGGCTCTCCGCTCAGATCCACGTAGTGTCGACCAAAATGTGCACACGCTCTGGAACCACGCACGTCAGTGACGATGTGTGCGGCGAACAAGCCAAGCAGGACTTACTTGAGCACCGGTGTTCCACACGTCCAATACGGGCCAACAGCATTAATGACAACCCTCGCAATCTGCACGACCTCATCTACTTCATGCTGTTTGGTGACATCGACGCAGAATTGTTGCACGCTATCTGGCAGACCGAGCTTCTGTTTCAGCTCGCCAAGTTTGCTCTTTGACCTTGCCGCAACCCCGAGAGTGAATTCAGATCGCTCCGGGTGCTGGCTGAAATATTTTACAATGAGTTGTCCGGTGAAACCTACAAAATGGCTTCAGTTTGATGGTTGAGGCAGGCGGAGGGTGTGTGTACCTGTTGCACCTATGACGAGAATGTCCACCATGATCAGCTTGATTTTGCTACGGACCAAAGAAGAGTAAGTGAAGGGTTGAATTTGTGTATATGAGTAGTCGCGTTTCTTGAGAAGAGTAGAGAAAGGGAACGAGTCAGTGGTATCAAAGTCGAAAGCAAGCCTGCGCGAAGGGAGGCGCAACCCGATTGGCGCTTAAACCAGCCACGCCTGTTGGAGTTCGTTCATGCAGCCTGCGCCTCTACCACCACGCTGCACTTGTTAGGACGTCAACGGTGATTTCTTCTGAGGGCCTTTGGAACCCAACGTGAGTGGCTAGCGATGCACACAGAATGTAGCGCTGACCGTCGTTAGGATTGACGTCCAACATGGCAAGCAGGGCAGAAGACAGGTACCCACGAGAGAGAAGCCTAAGCCAAAGTCGAGAGAGATCTCGTTATGACCGTCGCGACCGCTCGAGTGAACGAGATAGGCGTCGTGCTAAGGATGAGGACCGCGACAAGGGGAAGGAGAAGGAGACCGGTAGGAGAGCTGAAGAACGTCGACACAGGTCACGTTCACGGAGCCCCGTAAGACGTTCGCCCTCACCATCAAGACAGCGAAGGAGGTCAAGATCACACTCACGAGACCGTGACCGTGACAGCAACCGAAGAAATCGTTCAAGAGAGAGGCGTCGCAGGAGTCGATCGCGCTCAGTTTCAAGCGACGCGTCCACCGAATCGGACGACAGGAAGCACAAGAAGAAGAGCTCCAAAAGAAAGAGGAGTCGGAGTAAAGACAGGAAAAAGGGCAAGAGGGAAAAGAAAGACAAGAAGGTCTGTCGAGCTGAGTGTGTACACGGTCCTTGCGACTAAATGCCTTTCGTCACAGAAGAAAAAGAGCGGGTTTGTTGGCCACCAGTGGGGCAAGTATGGTGTACTCAATGAGACTGAGTGCGCCCCTACTAGCTACCGTCCCAAGAAACTTCCCTGATTGTACTTCGCAGTCTATACAATAAGGAGCCAGAGTTCCGCGCCTGGCTAGTCGAGGAGCGCATGATCAACCCAGAGACAATTTCCAAGGACCAAACGAAGAAAGAATTTGCCAAGTTTGTTGAGGACTACAATACCGGTATGTCTCTGCACTTCTGGCTCATAGGTCGGTCCTTGACGTGGTAATGTCCAATGCTCAGCAACCCTGCCCCACGAGAAGTTTTATGACATTACCTCGTACGAGACTAGAATGGCTGCTATGCGCTCTGGCGAGTACTTGCCTCCTCAAGATGACGGGTACGATCCCAACGCCGACTTGCGTGCGCTGCAAAGCACGCATAAGCGCAAGCCGAGGAACGCCGACACTTTTATGTCGAAGGAGCAGTTGATGGAGCTGCGCAAGGTGCAAGCTGAACGTATTGAGGTACGTCTCGATTCTCGTTCTGTTGTTTATTGCAAGCAGACGCTGACTATATGTCGCACACACAGGCGGGGAAGATGAAGCTTTTGGGAATGGATATCAAACAGAACATGGGTGTGCGTATGGATGGCACAATGTTCGACGACTGATCTAAGTCGTGTTTCTCATTTCTTCTTGGTGTAAATATATGCAACCCGCTTTCATGTGTCTCTTCCCAACATCCGTGCGAGTACGACCATTGCCCTAAATCACTGTCTTGAAAAATGCTGGTATGTTCCCAAATCTCGATTAAATCACATCGTGGAGATATACACCACCCAGCGCACAGTAGTAGCCAGTGTCCACGATTTGTGTTTCACTTTTCTATTCTTCGTCTTCGTCTTCGTCCTCCTCTTCGTCCTCTGACACATCTAAGCCCGCAGCCCTCATCCTTTCCTTATCCTTTCGTCGTTTACTATTCAGCTCATCGAGCAACACAAGCAAATCTTCCTGCTCTTTCTCAACAACTTGCGTCTTTTGTTTCGAACTACCCAGTTCTCCCTGAACGGCTGCGAGTTGCGAACGGAGGGCCTCAGTCTATACAAAGGGTTTTCAGAAACTATGTGTCACAGTGAGGGAGAAATGCTAATACCCGCACCTCTTGCGAAGCCGTAGACAGCTCCCTCAATTGAAGCTGCAGCGCCTCGACCTCTGCAGCCTGACTCTGTATCACCGCGCGTAGCGAGGCAACTAGTGTCGCAGTCTCTGCGTTTTGACCTGCCGACGGCGGGGGAGCTGTCGGGTCAACGGCGATCCCTTTCTGCACCGTATCTAGAGGATCAGCAAGGCGAAAGATGTGCAACTGAGTGAAATCCCTGGCACCGAAATCTGAGTAGCGAGAATGCACGCATGCACGTACAGTAATTTGACTTCCAGAAATCAACGAATGCCCAGTCGAACCAAACCTCTGCTTCTTTCTCGCCCTCGCTATTAGATATGCCTTGTTGAGGGTAAGGAAGGACGAACGTGTCCGGGCCTATAGCTCGGAACCTGTCGTCGTCCCGTAGACGAGTGATGCGGCCAGCAAGGACGTCAATGCCCAGACGTGTCAAGATCGGGTAGATGGTGGTTCTGCGTAGGCAGATTTAGTGATGAAGGTGGCGTGCGAGCCAATTGTAGAACAACCGACCTCGTTATCTCTCCTGGCTCGGTATTGAACTCGTAGCAAAGCCCTAGGACGAACGCGCACATGCCAGGAATGACGGTGTCCTCCTCAGGGGCTTGGTTGATTGGCTCTACCAGCTGATTGTTCCCAGACGCATGAGCATATGACAACATCGGACAAGGTCAAATCTGAACGGACCATGCCGAGTGCACCGGCCTCCAGGAAAGCTCGGACGGTGAGAGGGTCTTCCCACAGCCATTGAGCGACCAAGCACAGATACCCCACGATGAGTCGATCCCATTCTCGTACTTCTCGTTCGGACGTATCTGCACGCCTGCGGGAAAGCAAGGCCAACGCGAGGTGCTCGCTGATGATTTGAACAAGAGTTTGAGGTTCCTCTTCTTCAGGTACTTCTTCAGGCTG